>BMAV01006825.1:267458-298293 GCA_019973955.1 Trichonephila inaurata madagascariensis
CCCCCCCCCCCCCTATACTACACTTGAACCTCATGATAGATTCCTAAACTTGAGATTTGATTATTTTTGGAGGAAAAGAATATTCGCGCCATATGAAACTAGCCTGTGAAACCATCGAATCTAAATTAGAGATTCTGTTAGATAAATCATACTTTGAGATACTTTAGGCAGATCATCAAATGTAAACATCTACGATCTTAGTGGAATTAGTTGTTGCCACAAACATTTATATACAATTTCATTTGCAATATAAAACCTTGTGGCGGTTGTGGAGTGCTGCCGTCGCTAGATGATATTGGCAGTGGAGATAAACCAACAGAGCACCGAAGGAAGAAGTGAAGAGAGACTGAGGCGCGTGAAGTAAGCGTTTAAAAAGAGGAGCTGGCAGTTCGTCATTAATCCCCAGAGAAATCCCCAGTCAAACCCCTACTAATAATGAAAATAATAATGATAACAGAAAAGAAGATTCCCCCCGTGGATTCCTTAGCCAAGAAAATAATACCTCTGACTTAATACAAGTTCTGGAACTTTTTAATGTCATTTCAAACCTAGTAAAGAAAAATCCTAAAATACTCGATCTTCTCTCTAAATTTAAAAATGCAAATTCGGACGAAGAAAAAACCTGCCTACTAGCAGAAGCTCTCATGGATAAAGTTTAATCTCATATTATTTTAACCTTTAAATTCCCTCCTAATTATTTTCTCTTTATAATAGTTGTCTTTAAAATAATAAACTAAAATTAGAATAATTCTTCGAAGTCAAAGTTAGTGCGGTTTAAAAGCTCACTTCCAACCTCCAATCAAAGCCCACCTCCACAGCACCACTCTCATTGGTTCTCCACTCCTGAAGTCACGCCCTCCTCTACCAACCAAGGCTGCAACACCATGAACATCGAATAACCAGATAGAGGGTTGAAGACTGCTGACGCAGTCTAGGTACCTCTTCACAAAATCATCCGTCAATCGTCATTAATTTTCATCGAGAGAGGTGCAACTGTAA
Source organism: Trichonephila inaurata madagascariensis (assembly GCA_019973955.1). Lineage (NCBI taxonomy): Eukaryota > Metazoa > Arthropoda > Arachnida > Araneae > Nephilidae > Trichonephila > Trichonephila inaurata. Next base: position 268,458 of record BMAV01006825.1, read on the forward strand.
ACATCTCTGCTATCCAGACTGTTAGCACGAGCATGCAGTAATGAAATCAGTTTTTAAATTTAAAATTTTGTAAATATTTTTAGATGTGTACTATTTTAAATGTATTCCATTTTTAAATGGTAATTAAATTGAAGTGGCTGAATTAGATATTATTATTTCCTTAACACGTACACACCTAAAACCTCATTACGTAGCCTGAATAACTGTTCAGAGCCGTCATATTTCCTATTAATCAAGTGGACCAGAAGATACATGATACATTCAATCCATATGTCCTAAAATTTACTTCTTTTTCACAGTTTACATTGCTATATAATATGTCATAGCTTGAGACACTCATGCAGCAAATTTCATTAAAATAAACTAATTACTGTGTATGATATTGTTACGTAGATCCGAGGGTTCGGGGATTTTATGCAAAAAAGTCAGTTATTTAAGAGCGATGTGAATTTATTATCAAAAATCCAATCCTTTCAATACAGGATTCAGCGGCAATTATTCACAGGGTAAATATCCGAAGGTGTTCACACCTTCAACAGCAATCAAACACACAATCACCAGTGTTTAAAAATACACGTAAGTAAAGATTATTCACAAGCACAGCCAAGCTAATCTCTAATCAAAACAATCCTCACTACTCGCTGGTTTAATCCAGACTCACTGCCGTACCGGCGAGCATCTTTTTATAGGCGCGAGAGAAACTTCCAGAAATATAACTGCTCGTGACATTAGTGGAGAGATCCACTACTTTCTAGAAGATTCTAGAGGGTTCCGAACTCGCCAGCATGGTCGTTAATGACGCCAAAGTGGTCGCCAAAGTCGCCAACTTGGTCGCCAAAAATGATGCCAACTTGGTTCAACCGCCAAGATTTCGCCAAGTTCTCATTGAATCGCCATTATAACGTAAGGGGCGGCATTGCTTGTAAATGGTACAATTGTAACATGCAATAAACATAACATAGAGTAATATAAATGCATTAAACACTCAAATACAAATTATTTACACTATTTACACAAAATTCGTAACAATATCATATGTGTTGGTATATATTGTTAAGAATTCCCTAACTAATCCTCATTGCAACCGCCAGAGGGCGTCTGAACGCTTATGTAAGTAGAAACTTCGTTTCTTTGTTGACAAACACTCTGTACTGTCGCCCATCCGGTATAGTGGTTAGTGACGCTGACTGCGGTGCCGTAGCGTCTGGGTTTGAATTCCGGGTAAGACATGGATGTTTGTGTTGTAATCCTTCTCTTCTTTGTGATGTGTGTCGCACGCTTACTTCTATGCAAGCCCCTGCGTGATACTTTGTGGTGCACGGGGTTATAAATGTTCTCAATAAAAAAAAAAAAATTTAAATCACTCTGTACTTCCGAATTTAGCTTTCTATGCTCTGAAAGTCTCCAGGCCTAATAATGTTGGATAAAATAAATGCTTTGTTTTTTGTTAACTACTGATCTCCGTTATTGATTCTCGCATTTAATGTCTGTCCATGGCATTATATGTATCATTGTAATTTTGGAACTCCAGGGAATTATGAGTGCCTTTTGTCTGTCCATCAACGATTCTATTTCTATTAGCAGAAAAAAATGAAATGCCCTTTGAGGCCTCTTAAATTTAACAAATTAAGAGTGTAGTTATAAGTTAAGAGTGTAAGTATTTGAGATCATTTATTGTTAAATATCGACTGTCTGTATGAACATGTTAGAAATATCTTAATACATTAGTCGTCAGATCTTAGGAATAATATTTCCCTCCTGGCGGCACACTGAATTTTTTGTTAATTAAAGCAAAGAAGCAAGACCACATTGTCGTTTCCCAGCAGGTGAGATCGTGGCCAAGCGCTTACTTTTTCTAATGAAAGAGAAAACAAAAAGTGTTTATAATTATTATTATTATTAGTTTTGAAAAAATTAATACATAACTTATATAGAATTAGTCATATTTAAACAACGTTAAAATATTTTACTTTTGACTTTGTTTTCCAGAACAAAGTGCATCAATTAAGATCTGAAATGGATTGTTGTTACACGCAAACGGTTTTCCAAATCAACAAAAATGATTCTTGTTTTCACTTGATGCGCTTTATGCGACTAAAATCTGTTCACTCGTATAAGTATTTTTAAAGGTGGGACCATCGATAGGACATGTTTGTAGGGCGCAAGATACTCATTCATATCTATGTAAATTTTACAGAACGCTTTCAAACGAGCTTGATAGAATTTTTCCCATTGTGCGCATCATAACACATTTCACACAGTGTTCCATTTGTAATCTTCCAGGAAATATATTCACGTTTACAACAAATGGCGCTGCAAATGTCCCCAAAAAGCACTGGATGGGTTTTAAAATCCCAAAATCGGTTTTCAAATTTGAGGTTAAAGTCAGAAATTAAAGAGCCGGCTGTATCCACCGCCTTTTGTGTGACATTTGGTTGCAATACCAATGTAGAAAAGTGAGTAAAGTTTTTTTTGTCCTCAGTTGTTTTCAAGGACGTTTTAAAGCATGAGCTAACTGGGCTCGTGCCCAGAACCTTTGCCTTGGGGCGAGCCTCATTTTGTGTTTGAATCGGTCTCAGTAAGATCATGATCCGAATAATATTAATTATCGCATATTATTCTCTGAGATATCCCCCCCCCCCCAAAAAAAACTGGGAATTTCAAACTATTTTTCTTCTACTGGCATCTTTGGCAACATTTCATTATTATGCTATGTTGATGTCCGTGTCTAGGCCTAGACCTACCACAGTACACTATCATTACTCATTTATTCGAGAGGCGGCAGTTGGTCGAGTCGGTTTGTGCCTAAGTTCGTGAGACTGTGAGTCACGCACATTTATCTATTACAGATTACTATTCATGCGATTATATGACAACGTATACTACATACTGTTTACTGAAGAGGATCGAAGGTGGGGTTTACTTTTCTATACAGGCCCAAGGTCTCAAAATAACTTGAAATGGTTAAGGTTCCCAAAGGACAAGTTTCATTAGAAATGCAAAAGCATGATCATACATATAATTTAATTGATCTTTCCTTTGGAGACGAGTATTAACGTCATTTCAATGGCTAGATATTTTGACTAGCAATGCTAAGTCTCAAACCCATTCTTTGTCTTCAAACTCTGAGATAATTTTTTCATCTATTCGCAAAGAATGACTGTATTTGTTGCTGCAAATAAAATATTATTTTTCACACTTTGGCACGGGTCAGCCATCTTTGTCGACCAATCGCTTGCACACTCAAGCTTGACACACATGTTTTAAAATTAAGTGTAAAACGAACATCAAAAATATTGTATTGATAGTTCCTTCTCAGTGTACTAAGACACTACTATTGTGATATTAAATTATATGAATGACTCATGATGTAATGTTCTTTTACGGTGTGTACAGTAAAATATATTTATGTTCCTGACACATCTCAACTGACTACAACATAACTTTCGGGGGGTCGCCCATTCTTTAATGTGTTGCACTTTTATAAAAGAGACTAGAAGGTGTACATAAAACCTTAAGGTATCCGACTATGTGTGTTCGGAACCGTAATTTTAAAAATGCGCATAAATGGATAATTTTCATGATATTTGGTGTCACTTAGATTAGACTACATGTATAAAATTGTTTTAAGGACATTTTGACAAAAAAAAATTACTTAAATACCATATTTCGGCATAAAATTAACTTAGAATAACCTTTTTTCAAAATGTTCTCCTTTTGTGAAAAATGCTTCTATTATAAAAATATTTTACCTGTCTATAGCTCAGACCTCTGTACAGAGATTCAACTATGTTTTTTGAAAAATTCAGATTATATTCAGAGTTACAACCCATTGAAATAATGATCGGCTTTTTTTCTTAAGATTTCTCCCCTCTGTTGTCGTAAAACATGGATAAACCCACTTCTAAGTTTTATATTTCAAAAATTCTAGTTGAGCCTCTGTACAGAGGTCGGAGCTATATACAGGCCAAAATATTATTATAATAGAAGCATTTTTCACAAAAGGAGAATATTTTGAAAATGGGTCGTTCTATGTTCATTTTTTGTCAAAATATTTTGTACTTAAATAATTTTTATTGTAATACTATTCTTAAGATAATTTTATATACATTTTCTAATCTAAGTGACACTAAATATCATAAATATTATCCATTTATACCTTTTTGCAAAATCACGGTTCCGAACGTATTTGGATACCTTAAATTCTTCCAGATTTTTAACGACAGACAACATAAAAAAGCAAAATAATTATTCTAAGAGGTTTTTAATAAGATACTGTGTTATTCGTAGGCCATTTTAAGAGTTTGAAGATGGTTTAACCTCTACCACTGGCGTAGCTAGTCCTGAATGGGCCCTTTTTCAAAATTCCTTGGGGACCTTTATTTGGGGCTCTTAACATTTTACGATTTTTTGCTTACACATTTTGGGGCCTCGTACCACTGACACAGCTTGTACGGTTGTAGCTACGCCCCTGACCTCTACAGATCTGACATATTTTAAAAGAGAAAAAAGAAATTTGGTGGCTTGATTTTTCTAATAATGTCGTCAAAAGCACAAATGCGTGGAAAACATTAAATTTTTATAAATAGTTTTGTTAAGTTGAAAGGGACACATATGTGCACCACGAGTATATGTGCACCACGAGTCTTAACTGCGACAGTAAAAAATCCATCTTTTTCCAATGAGGTTAATTCATGTGACGTCATTGTCACATGATAGTGAAAGCCACGTGATTCTAGCCAATCAATTCAAAAACTCATGTGACGTCATAGTCACGCGATAAAAACTATCTTGTGTTTCCAACTAATCAGTTCACGCGCTCCGGTGTTGCCAAGTTTTGCTCTTTGCAGAAACTTTCTCTTAAAAAGTACATATGTTTACAAAATGCATTTTATTTAAAAGTATAAGCATAAAATACGACTTTTTTTTAATTTAAAAAAATCTTTTTGAAGAAATTTTTTTCCCTAGCATATAAACATCTTTACCCAAATATGAAATCTGAAATTTTATCTGAGTTTTACAAACAGAATAAGTACAATTAGTTTAATGTTTGTTTTGAATTCAATGGAAAACACGTGCTTGTTTTTATGAATTTTTTTACACGTGCTTCATGAATCAAGCCCATTAAATTTAATTTGATAAATCCTATTTAAAACATGGAAAAAATGCATAATTATCAATTTTTGACACACACAAATGAAAGTTTTTCAAAACAATTAATTTTTTTTTTTGTAAGCAAAGGTGCATTTTGTATCTACCTTCATTTTGATGCGAATTTTTCTGTTATATAAATTATAGGAAATGCCCGCGGTTCTCTCATATAGAACATCGGAAAACGGTTGTGGAACAACCTTACTCTATTTTCCTGATGTTTCATCATCTGTGTCGTTCCCTGATGTGGAAATTTTACGAGATCTCTTCCCTGCGTTGTGGCGTATAATTTGTTTTACCTTCATATTTAATCAGGTTTTACTTTTCTGTTTTCCAGATACAGTAAGACCCCGCTTAACGCGGGGGATACGTTCCATCAAAGTAGAGCGTAATGCGAAACAGCGCTAAACGAGGCTATCTCAACATGTAAATAATGGGGTTAGGGGAAGAGATGGATAGAAAATTGGTTAGGAATTAAATTTAATAATTATGTTGTTTTTTTTAATAAAAATAAAGCCAAACATTTATTTCTTACAAAAATAAAAACAATAGAAACGAATATATACATGTAATAATTCCCTCTAACATACTTTTAATTAACTCTCTTTAATGATCTATAAATAATCTTTTTTTCATTCTTAGGTTTAAAATAAAACATTGTAATCTTAATCGTAATCGGTTAAACAAAATCTGATGTAATCGTGCTCTCTTTCTCTGCTTGCCGCCATCACGTAAGATTGAAAATACTTGCTGCTTTTTGTCTTTGTATTGTGTCCTCCAAAATGTCGCTGTCTACTCAATGTGAAAATAGAACGTAATTGTGCTTTAATCTGCTGATGTGTGCTCATAATAAAGGAGGTAAAGCTATTCTGAAGATGTCATTACTAAATCAAAATTGATACTTACTCTACACCGGCCAACACTATTTCAATCTATTACATACATATAAAAAATAAAATTCTAAGTCAGTCGGATCATTCAGTCTATTCTGTGTTTCCAATTTTCTGCCTTTTTGTCAAGAAGGCATCCTGTTGAAGTTACCAAATTCAATGCAGCACTAATTTGAGATTGACGTTCACCAGAATCTAGTCTTCTAATCACTTGCATTTTAGTTTCCAGTGAAATGCTTTTTCTGGTTTCTTTCTCTTCTTGTTTTTCATTATCACCCATGATAAAAACTAAAGATCATAATACTTGTCACTGTATTAATCGTTACAGTATTATATAAATTTATACTTACAATAATGTCAACAAATGTTTCAAATGATAAAAATGCGTCCGTACAGCACCGCACCAAACAAAAAACACAACTACACTGTGTTTCGGATATGTTATGTACATATTTTGAAACCTACAATTTCGGGGAATCCCCGGGTTGAAATAAAAGAGAGCTAAACCGCGCGAAACAGCGTTAAGCGGGGTCTTACAGTATATGCTCTAATAGATATTACTTCTCAGGTGTTTATTGTAATATCTGGTGTTATACCTCTGGGGGGTATCATTTATACACTCTTCCTCTTCATTTACAACAAATACATCACCTCATCAGTTAAAGACCTCATCAGACCATCATCTCGTCAGAATTCTCATCACAATTGATTCATAAGAAATATAATCACTTTGATTCATAATTTCCACTATTTTTTACCATGTTAAATATTCTATATAAATCAGGATATAACAATAATTATAATAAGTTTCTTAAAATAAGTGCATGTAAATTAAAACCTAAGATTTTTGCGAATTTTTTTTTATAAAATATGGTCAGTTATAAATAAACCAAATATCAAATCAATCTCAAATTAGTACGAAATATGACCAGAGAAAAAAAAATTTCTGTGTAAATTTTCTGTATTTCTGAACTCTTTTAAATTATTAACTAGAATATAATCATCAGTGTATAACTAACTATAAATCAATTAGCAAAATAAGCTCATCATCGTATTAAAAAATAACATTATGCACAAAATTACAGTTTGAATGCCATTTTCATCTGGAACCGAGTAACTATTGGAGGCGCAAGTTTGTGCACTTCAAAAGTTACTTCTAATTAGAATACTACTACTCTTGAAAGTATGATTATTACATTATCTATCGATTCTAAGAAATCATACGAAGTTGAAAAATTTAAATTAAATATTAAAAAAAAATTGAAGCCAGAGGCTGAGTGGTTGTGTATCGCGCTTCCACGCCACAGGTCCGGGGTTCACATCCCGGGCTGAGCAAGGTCACGACTCAGCCTTTCATCCCTTCAGTGCGTTGATAAAGGAATACCAAGCTTGCTTAGGAACTGAACACTGGGGGTTTCGCATCATACTGACCACTTGACCGAAACATCTGCACATGCACCCCAGTGCCTTTGATCACGTTAACTGAGATAGGCACAGTAGGCCTTGGCCCTCAAGGGCTGTTGCGCCACTGAGTTCAGTATTAAAAAAAATAACTTACTTTTTAAGGTTCTTGTCTAGTATGTCTTGTATGTTGAAAATTTGCAAGGAAAAAAATATAAGTATTGCCATCTGGAGGTAAAACTGAAAGGCAGAACGTGTGCGAAAGATAACCTTCGGTCTCGATTGCTATCCTCCGTTAATAAGATATGAATTTAAAACCGAAGGTATACATATACGGAAGATGTATATCTTGGGTCTGAAGACGTTAATTTTTTTAAAATCCGTCTCTTGTGCTTTTAAGAATGGAATTGTAAGTGACACTCTCTCTCTGTAGAATATTTAAAGCGCACACAACGTTATTAATATTACCGCATTTTACATAACTCCGAATTAAATTTTAAAACTTAACCCTACACCGTAAGCAAATATTTGTGTTGTAGAATTATGAAGATTATTCTTAGCCTCCGAATATATAACTAAAATAAAGTATAAGATAACTAACGCACCAGAATCAGCAGTTCATTTCATGTTATTTTTCCAGGAATGACCATACAGAAGCAGTGGAAGTAACTTATGATCCTTCAGTTCTTTCGTATGAGGATCTCTTGCGATTGTTTTGGAAATTCCACGATCCATGCAGCTGCAAGAAGCGCCAGTATATGTCAGCCATATTCTACACAGACGAACAACAGCGGAAATTGGCCGAAGGTAGCAAAAAGCGTTACGAAAGTGAAATAGGAAAGCCCGTGGCTACCCAAATATTACCTCTGAACGTCTTCCACGAAGGGGAAGAGTAAGTAAATGGAATCTTTTTCTTTTCGAAAAGGCAGTATAGAATTGTATTTAGTAACTCAATGCTGAGCACATATATTCTGAGAATATAAAATAAATTTAAAACATTTTCTATTCTTTTTTATTTGGTTTATTTGGTCGCCACTAGAGGGCGCCACCAATGAAATGGCTCCCACTCTTGGGGATTTGCCATGTCTGCAAATGGCTTAGCTCAGTGCTTCTCAAACTTTCAATATACGCGACCCACTATTCAATCATAATTTTCATCGCGCCCCCCTTCATACAATAACAATGTATTGAATTGAATAACACTACGTTTTGACGCTAAAGCTACCATACGACTTTAACCTCTTGTGTGTCACCGACGTATATAAACGTCTCGCTCAGCCAAAACATTAATTTTCTGGACGTATATATGCGTCTTTCTGAAGTACGATCTTCTTTTGTGCAGTGCTATCCATAAAATTATTCGGAAGGTTTTGGAATGCAATAAAAGGACCTTGACAGTGTTTGCGAAGGGTTAACTTATTTCAGAGGATTTGCTCATTTATTTCTTTTCTCCTTCCCCTCAAAAAAACATCAAAATACGCTCGTCTACGTGGTAAACAGTGGCATTGGGGAGCGAATCACGTAACTTTTAATCGGCAGTTAAGGACTTAATTACAAACCGTATAAATTATCAAGATAAGTGTTCATACAAACCCATGGTGTCACTGATAATTATCAAACTTGTTCTTAACTTAGCACTGTTAAATTAATAATTAAATATACATTATACATGCACAGTACTGATACATTTATAAGTGTATTATATCAGTGTAAATGTGTATTCTATATTTTATTATATCAGAAAATAATTTGTTTTTGTTTACTTTCAGTAAATTAATAATTTTTTAAATAACCTTTTGTTTTCGACTTCAATATGCACGCCCCCTCCTCGTAGAGTTATTACGCCCCCAAAGGGGGGCGCGCCCCACAGTTTGGGAAACACTGGCTTAGCAGAGCTAAAATGCAGCTCATTTGAAGGACAGTTCCATCAAGACCAATCAGAGGCATTCCTTTACTTTTATGTTTTTGAGCACAAATTTTTTTTTCCAAATTTGCTCAGATTTCTTAGTTGCATCCTGATTGGTCAGCTTTAACCCCATCCACCCTCCTGATGAGTAAATACAAGTTTGTTTTTTGGTGTTTTTCACCGTTTCTAGCTTAATTTGTCGATATCTTAAATTAATTTATTTTATTTAACACAAAGTATTTTGTTAAATTTAATTCACATTTTTTATATAACTGTAAATTTTCTTATTATTGAGCGAGTTTATACTGTGTCACTATCACTCAAACTTCATAGATTGTAGGTTAGAGCCCCAGAAAGGGTTGGGGACTCTGTTCAGTCCACCGACGGTATTCTTTTTTATGATATTGAGGTATTCTTTTTATAGTAATTTAAAAAGAAAAAAGACAAAAATATCGATAATTTTTTTCAAATATTTTTTTTTCTTTGTTTCATGCTTTTGAAATTTGTGTGCAATAGATATTATTCATTTTTGAGAACATTTTTCTTTTCGCTACAGGTACCATCAAAAATACTTTTTGCGAACTTACCACAGGATTTTTTACGAAGGGCTTCCGAAGCAAGACCCCGTGACGTCAACGAGGGATGCTCGCCTCAATGGATACGTTTCGGGACACGGAAATATCGAAGTAATATATGTCTTTACAATGTCACACTTCCAGTGGCGCACACAAGGGGGGGGTCCTGGGGGTCCAGACCTCTCCCTCCCAAAGCCCTTGATTTTTTTCCGATTGGTTATAACTCTAAGTATATAATACGTAAAATTTAATTAAATATTTGTTATTAATGATTAATTTTATTAATTAATGCTAATTATTTATTCAATAATTAGTTTTTTACTGTGTTTTGTTCCTGAAAATCGACAAAATCAAAAATAGCATGATACAAGAATGGTGAACTTTCAATCCCGGATCCCCCCCTCCCTGAAAAATTCCTGTGTGCGCTACTGCACACTTCGTACGTAAAAATATTCATAATTTATCGCTGTTTCCCCAAAAACTATTGAAGAGAAAATCCACAATATTTCAATAGGAGCAGTTTTAACCAATCCCGAATAATCAGTGGCATACTCAAGGTTGGGGCTTGGAGTTTCAAACACCACCAAAAGACAGCAAATGCTTAGGGGAAAGCAGCCAACGACTCCAATTATTTGAATAATAACAGATTTGTAAACGGCCTGAGAGGTCTTCTTAAACAGATGACTACGCGAAGACAAATCGACGTATGTACACAAAGAAATATTATAACAGATTATTTACAATAGTTCAAAATGCCCTCATAAACAAGCTTTACAATGTTTCTTAAACGGCTCTCTAGAACAGTAGCATTTGCAAGACCTCAGACAGATAATCTCTTAACACAGTCAACGCACATGATAGAAACCTCTTCTGAACTGACTCGACCTTTGTTTCAAAGGTCATTTAAATAGTCTCATCGAAATTTCTAGAAGGGTCGATCTTAGAGGCTTCTCGATAACTCCTTGACGATATCGTATTCTTCGTCAAATTTGTCACCAAGGGTAATAAAGTCGCCAATCTGGGAAGCCTGGTTACATCTTTTACATTTGCCATACTCTAATTGAGCTCATGCTGGGAAGCGCGACTCAATTTTCCTGGTAAACCTCAATTTTCCTACAAGGAAAATGTGGCAAGGAAAACAATATACATGTCATGTTTCAATAATGATTACGCCTTGGTGTTTTCACCCACTAAAATATTTACCCCCCTCTTCATAACATAAGGCCTTGTACGATTCCGCAAATAATAATTTATGTAAAATATGGATAAACAACTTTTAAATCCTTGTTTTGTGCAGCGTGGTTATATCCGTAAGGGTGTGAACCATGATTTTAAAAAAGCGCATAAATGTATAATTTTCATGATATTTAGTGTCCCTTAGACTAGAATACATGTATAAAATTGTTTTAAGGACACATTATGACAAAAAAAAATTATTTAAGTACAATATTTTGGCAAAAAATTAACTTTGAATAACCTTTTTTCCAAATGTTCTCCTTTTGTTAAAAATGCTTCTATTGTATTAATATTTTGCCTGTATATAGCTGAGACCTCTGTACAGAGGCGCAACTATGATTTTTGAAAAATTCAAATTATTTTCAGAATTACAACTATTTGAAATAATTATCGGCGTATTTTCTTAAAATTTTTCCCTTCTGTTTTCGTAAACTGTGAATATGAAACTGTGCCTCCCCTCCCTTAGCTTTATTTGTTTGCGCATGAAAAATTAAGATTGGATTTTTCTAACAAGCCTCATGGAGAATAGACATACAAAAAGTTTCTTCAAGTTTTAAATTTTTATGCATTTTGATACGGCTTATATAAGAACACAAATAAAAAAAAAATGGCAGGAAATATCTAAATGCTTTCTTACCTAAATCATATTTTTAACAAATAATCGTTTTTTGCATACAATTAATATTGTTACTTAGATCCGAGGGTTCGGGGATTTTATGCAAAACAATCACAAAGAAAATAAACAGTTCTTCAAGAGCGATGCGAATTTATAAACAAAAATCCAATCCTTTAAGTACAGGATTCAGCAGCAATATTCACAGAGTAAATCTCCGAAGGTCTTCACACCTTCAACAGCAATCAAACACAATTATCCGTGTGTTAAATACACGTATGTAAGATTATTCACAAGCACAGCCGAGTTAATCGTTAGTCAAAACAATGTTCATTACTCGCTGGTTTAATCAAGACTGATCGCCGTACTGGTGAGCATCTTTATTTATAAGCGCGACTGAAACTTCCAGAAATATAACCGCTCGTGTCACTGAACGTGACACGAGGGAGATCTACTACTTCCTAGAAGTTTCCAGAGGGTTCCGAACTCGCCAACATGGTCGTCAATGACGCCAAAATGGTCGCCAAATTGACCACCAACTTGGTCGCCAAAAATGATGCCAACTTGGCTCTACTGCCAAGATTTCGCCAAGTTCTCATTGAATCGCCATTATAACGTAAGGGGCGGCATTGCTTGTGAGTAGCACAATTTTAACATGAAACAAATATAACATAGAGTAATATAAATACATTAAACACTCAAATACAAATTATTTACACTATTTACACAAAATTCATAACAATATGTACTGTTGTGCATTAAATTAAAAAAAAAAGTTACTCATTAAAAACCATGTAACTTAAATTCCAGTATGAGTAAGAATTTCATTTACATAAATGGCATACGTGGATGGGTGCCCGAATATTCTCCACATATATCTTACATTAATTTCAATTACTAATCATATGAATTCATTCAATTTATTATGTAGCTAAACAAAATCTAAATTATTAACATGCGAATTCATTACACTGCAAGAACACGAATTCAACAACCTTTTTAAAGTTTAAAACAAACAAATACGACGGACGTTTCAAAAGTAAGTTTTCTTTTTTCACACGGAAACTTAATTGCTGAAAAAACTATACACCATGGCATCCTTAACTACACACCTTGCACTATTTTTCGGCATAGTTGCCACCGACATCGAGACGTTTGTGGTAACGTGCAATCAGTTTGAAGAAAACACACTGGAATTGACGCGCAGCCTGATCCACCTCAGCATTGTTTTGCGAGATTTTTTTCCTAACTGATGAACTGAAATGCTTTCATGCCATTAAAACAGTCTCGCGCATACCATGTTGATTGATCGATGCTCATTCCCATTCTTGGACTTTTGTGATTCAAGGTCAGGTTTCTCAACAACCATCTTGCAGACGTTTTTCGGTAACCCAATACATGATGAATCACTTGATGACCCTAAGCACGACCAATACGAAGTGTGGACGCCACTCTGATGCCGTTATGAGCCTATCCACTAATGCCATGTCCTGTATGTATTCTAGCAATGCTATATATTCATTCAAGGGCGCCCACTTCGACTTTAATCCTTCACACTCTGCCTTCCTTCTCTGAACATGCAGCACCAGTGATCAACCATTTGAAGAGATATGACCTTTTCTCCGTACACCGTCTGTAGGCCTTTATGGATGAGGGATATACTAATCCCATGTGTCCATTCATACCGGATAACAGCACGCATTTTCATTGGTAACCACATTGTCAGCACACGTCTGTCTGCAATTTTGATTTGCACTCGAATAACCTTGGGCATGCCTGTCTACTGCTACTCTTCTTTGACGCTTCACGCATGCGTAAGTCTCCTACGTTGATGCTCATTCCATCGTTTACCCAGGGACGTCTTAAAACTTCTTGAGGCCCTGGGCCCCTATATAAATGTAGGCCCCACCTATGGCCCTTCAAAGTAGGCAGCACATAGCATACGTTGTTAAATACTCGTGCAAACAATACCCCGAAAAGAATAAATGTGCATTACTTATAATCACACAAACCGGCTCGACCGACTGCCACCTTTTGACTGTATGAGTAATGATGGTGTATGATGGTAGGCCTAGGCCTGTACGTGGACGACAGTCATCACATGTAGCCAGTTGACATATTGTCCGAAGTTCCCAGTTTTTCGGAGAATACAACGGGAAATAACATTTGACTTTTGAAATTATTCGAATTATGATCTTATTAAGGCTGAGTCGAGAACGAGATGAGGCCCTCATTGTGGTCCGGGCCAAGTTGGCCCATGCCTTAAGACGTCCCTGCGCTTACCCAGTGATGGTACCCAGTGGTTTCTCATGGTGATTGTTTGTTTTACCCAGTGTACTATTTTCTCTTACAAAAAAAAATGACGAAACTTATTTCGGAATGTTCCTCGTACTTGAGATACTTAACTTGATTAAAACAGTCGGAATTTTAGTCCTTTTCTGCTAACACATTTTTTATCTTTGTAGGATATGGAGAAAGACGAATATTTGTCTGATCTAAATGAAGAACAAATCCAGTATGTCAAAAAGCATATGACTGGAGAAGACAAACCTGCCACAATAGAGCCTTTTATTCGAACTGTGATCCAAGTGGGCTGGAATTTTTTGAAAAAGGGAATCGGTCTGTAACATCCACCTCTTGATGAATGACCATTCGATTGACAGAAGTCAAGTTTCCGAAATTCTCTTTTAATACATTCCAGTTGTGTGTATATAGAATTAACAGTTTATTGATACGAAATGCAATATCCTTTCAAAAATAATCATTGTTTTTTAAAAGGTGTAATTATTGGTAATAAAATATTGTACATATTTATATGTTTTTTGCCATGCAAAATATGATTCTTCCTAACTTACAGCAGCTTGTAAAATTTTTTCTGCAAAATTCCTCAGTAATAGAGGAGAATTCTTAACTGTCAAATTTTGAATTAAGGGAAGAAAAATTATTCTAATTCTAATTTAACTTTCATAAGAAATGGCCACAGATTCTATGAACTTGAGAATTTTTGTAAGAAAACATCAACGGGCTCTATTCTAGGATATTATATGGCAATGAAAATTCTCGCATAATTAAACTCTCTTTGATTAAAATAATTAATATCGAAATACTCTGGTCAGCAAAAGTTAAGGCACAGCCAATTTTTTGGGAGTTTTGCAAATAAATTAACTAAAAATTTAAAAATCAATGAACACATAGGAATAAGAAATTTGGTGGAAATGGGAACTGGCAGTCTTTTCATTGAACGCGACACAGAAATTTGCTTAAATTTAACACGAGCATGACTTATTTAAAAGAAATTCTTCTTGGTAGAAAAGTATTCTCAAAAGTGCACAATACATTACAGTTTTATGAGGAAAAATGTGCTCCAGGAAACATTACAAAAATAGATAATGCTCTGGAAGTATCGACTTTCCATGCTGCCAATTAAGTTGCTGGACACCAAAATAAAAGAAGCAAAGACTAGACACGGAGGAACCTATGTTCCAGTTTCACAACCTTGGAAAAGGACAAAAAGAAGCAACCTGTCTACCAAAGTGATCCCAAATATGTTCTATCGGATTCAAATCTGAAGATTTAGCTGGACATTATAATTAATCCTAACCATTATCCGCAATAAGCGCAGGTTGGTGACATCCGCATTATCATCGATCAGAATGAATTCATTACTAATAGTAGCGGCATGTAGGTGGATGATCAACAAAGGAGATCTCGCTCTAATATCTCGCACGTCCGAGTTCCTCAATGGAACACATGCAGTTCAGCACGACCACCTAAAGAGATCCCTACACAAATCCTGATTCCACCACCTTCATAGCTGCGTCTTTCAACAATGGTGGATTGGTTGTATCTGTTGCTTTGTTCCCAGTGCCAATTTAAGCACATTTCGGGCCCTGGGCACAGGACTCTTGGCATTGGCGGATTAAAATTTATAACCTGAAAATCTGGTTAAGTCTAGCTTATACGGGCCCCTGGGCGCCCAATGGATAAACCGGCACTGGTTGTTCCCTCCAAATCAGCAGACGCACTGAATCGCTCGTCAGAGAGAACCAGAACTTGTCCCTGAAGAGTACAGAAGTTCATTGCTGCCTTGTCCATGAAACGTGATCCCCTGGAAGAGGACACATTGTAAGGCTATCGCCCGTGGGTGATGCCTTACTTCTAAGTTATCTTCGTGACCTAGGAGTGTGGGAGTGAATGAAGAACCAGGCATTGCCATAATCTTAATATCTCTTCATTAAGATCTTAACTTAAACACTATACAATGATAATATTCATATTTTAACTTAAAGGATCTGAGGTGAAGAAACACACAATACGTATTACCAAATAAAGGCGATCCTGACCACTATAATTACTTTACTGCTTACTTCTAACCGCTGTTTATACACAGTTCCTAATATATAGCAGATCGGTTCTACCTCTATATCCTAGGTAGCAGCAACACTCTCGAATCCTCAATGTCCTTTCTTTATCTTGCGTGGAATAGTATCCACCTTGACTTGGACTCTGGAATATCGGCTTACTTCAACTTACGCGTTTAAACTCAGACTAGCATAATCACTTCCCAAAAGGCCACCCCGCTTACGCTAAATTTCTGCTATTTAAAAGGTTCCTAATTTGCATAATTATGCTTCGCTTCTGGATTTGGTTGGAAAGAATTTGCCTTTTTCGGCCCCAAAGAACCCAAGAGAAAAAATTAATAGAAAGCGCGATGAGCCCGTCACATCTCGGTCAACGGTTCATGGAGACACACACAGCCGGTCGTTTTACATAGAGACCTGCATTGTGGAGGCGTTTTCGCACCATAGTAACGTAGATTATTGAACGACAAAATGATTTGCGACGTGTTAAGGTACTATAGGATTTCTCCTTCGGGCCGCTGGAAAGTGATCTCCTTTAGGTGTTGAAACTCGTGGTCGACCTAGAACATGTCTTCTAGAGACAGAATCTTCAGATTTAAATTAATCCTACAGTCGTTGGATCACACTAGGTGACATCTAGCAGCATCAGCTTCATACGACTGGCCATCAACTTAACGAATCGAGCAAACGATTTCGACTGGACACATTTGTTAAAGATCAACAATCATGCACAAAAAGAACACACGAAATTGTGACAATTTGAACTTTGCACATTTCCTTCCACTCTTATATAAGTATCTATTTCTTTAAAATAAAAATAGTGGCTATCGTTTTTTGCATTAATTTTTTATTTTAAGGTTCATTACTATGATTCATACAAGCTATGTTTTCCATTTTTGCTGCCATTTTTTTTTATTGGTAAACTTTGAAAATAAGTTATACCTTAACTTTTGGAGACTAGTGTACAGTAAAAGAAAAAAAACTCTTTAAAAAAACAACAAAATTATTACTAAAAGGCACCGCAACTTTTAATGTCATTTGGACTTGATTCTTTTCTCGAAGATAAGGTAATATGGGGGAAAACTCATAAATTGAAAGAAATGTAATTTATTTTTAATTAAAAAATGTATGTTTGTTTTGAAAAAAAAAAGTCTATTCAGTGGAGTGTGAGAGTTGTATATTAACGTCACACTCTAAAGCTGCATTCACACCAAGGCTGTCAGCGCCGAGCGTTAAGCGTCTAGCCAATCAGTCTTGATCTCGGGCGAGATGAAGTCTCTGATTGGCTAGACGCTCAACGCTGACAGCCTTGGTGTGAATGCAGCTTTAAGCAACTCGAGGACTATTGGCGACGAGCTTCGTAATTTTGAATCTCGGTCAAGTGGCGAGGCCGACACTCCCCTCTCCAAACTATCACACCAATCGGAGGACATTAATCCTAGACAGATTTAACATGAATCGACCCTCTCTACACGGCAGATCTTCAGTGGCACCAGGACTCGAACCCGTGATACTCCGGCAATGAGTTCGTGACCATAATCACTAGGCTACACGGCCACATCTGTTCAGTGGAGAAGCAAGGAATTTTAAAATTCATTCAACAATTGATATGGCGAATCCTCCATTACAACTACTTCGAAAATGGAAAGATTAAAAGCACTTCTACATTGGACATATAATTATTCACAGAGTTGCTGTATTGCAATGATGTGAGATCTCCACACACATCTGAAAAAATATTTATTAAGAGTAACTTATCTTGGGGAAAAAAAAACAGCTAATATACTTGTTCTTATGTTACAAACTAAATAAAATTTCTAATGCGATAAAGATAGGCAATTTAAAAAAAAAAAAAATACACAATGGATTACTGTTTGAGGGTCTGGGAACTATATAACGCTAAGGCTTTTAAACACTTTTGTGTGGATGCCTATAGCACACACACACAGTATTTTTGAACTTACAAAACCTTTAATATCTAAATTACTTTCATCACGCTATGCTCAAATAAGTTTTATTTAGAAAAATGATAAAATCAAATTAAACTGTAAAAATATTTTAAGAGAAAAACTAATGATGAAAAAATATATGGCCTTTAAAATGCAGATCCTTTAATATGTGGTTGCATATAATTTTGTAAATGTACTTGTTTAATATAACTATGACACATATCTTAAAATATTCACAGAGGATACATTTCACTTCACTGACTACCTATGCAAAATTCCTTTTGGTTATCAAGATAAAGACATTTAACATTACAATTTCGTTTCCGTAAGTTGGAATAATAAGGCTAATTTTCAAAGAGGAGTAAAAGATATGGATTTTGCTCCAACTGCATTATTTAATTCTTCTGATACTTTTTTAAAGGCAAGTATGCCTTACAAGTACTGAAAAAAAAAGCAGCATTGTGAATAGCATATAATTACCATTATCTATGCTAGAAATTCAAACTCAATTAGAATGTCATTTGTCTATCGTTTTATGAGATTCAGTCCTAAGTGATAAAACCAGTGTTGAAATATTAGCCTCATATACTTTTATAACAAAACAAAAACAAAAACTTTTTTTTGAGAAAATGTAATTTAAATCATCAGGAAATATTGGTACTGGGTTACATAGGAGCCCTTGGTTCTGTCAACCTTGTATCTCCGATCATTAGAGTTTGAGTAATTTTAAAACACTATCAAATTGCCCATTTTTAAAATAAACTATTCAGATGATAAAATACTATTACTGTACTTTAAGAATTAAAATGAACTACATGTGTATCTCTAAAATTGCATGAGTTATAAAGGGTAAAAGTTGAGTGAAATCTGTGTGAAAATACTAAATTACGAAATAGAAATCAGGAAATAATGTACTAATTATTTAGAGTAATATTACATATAACTCTTTATTAAATTTTTATGACGGATGATTTTATGTTTTCTAACATTACAGAAAAGTAAAATGCTTGTATGATATATGTTGAAATGATTGTTCTAGTCTCTTGGACATTTAACTCATTATAAATAAAGGTTAGATAAATAAAATATAACAATTATATATATTCATCTTAATAGTCTAATAGTTTGCAACATCAGGTATGAATTATGTTCAGGTATACAAATCTTGATTATCAATTACTGAGCTATTTAGTACACTATATAACAGTGATGGCGACAGACACTGACCCATGCAATCTTTTTAATTGACCCACGATTGCTGGACAACCACTTGTTTGTTTACACGGGTTTATTTAGATTTTCTAATTAGTGTGTATTAATATTCTATTTGTAATTTTTCAAGAACTGCATTGAAACAAAAGCAATTTTAAAGCTGTCTATAACGTTCAATTTGATCACTACAGTTCCAAAGTTACGCAAATGACAACAAATGTGTATGAAAGTATGCAGTATTTGAAATAAAGCAAAAGTGTGTTTACAAAATATCAAATAAAGTGCATAATTTTATTCACAATTTGTTTGTTAAAAAAATCCACAAACCAAAGCAAATAACCATATTTAGAGTACTTTTTTTGGATAAAATACACTTTTGTAAGGTTTTGTTCAGTTGTGTTTGTAAAAAGAGATTCCCATCATGCTCCTTTTTACTCGTTAAGCCAATTAAATTTTAAAGATGTTAAGTTTTAAAGAATACTCAGTTTTAAACTTAACTCTGGTGCAAATGGGCATTAGGGACTCAAGAGCTAGTACTAAAAAAAAATATGAACAAAATTTGACCCACGTCTCAAAGGTTCGGCATCCCTGCTATATAAGCTAGACAAAATAAATATATAGTGTTATTCATAATACCCTCCAGGGTTTCGAAATACTATAGTAAAATAACTAAACAACGAAAAAAAAAAATAATTTGAAAAATACAGAAACAATTCAATTTTATTTAACTACTTTACAGGTGTTCTAGGGGTGAAACCTTGGTTACATGACGTACATCAATATAATTGTTCAATTCCTGTCACACTCTACACAGGATGGTACTATCAATGTTATCAACAGCATGTGTTATTCAAAAACTTGGTCTTTTACATTCGACCAAATTTTCATATATACCCCATATGCCATACGATACAGCAAAAGTGCATGAAAGGATAACAAGTGCTGTCAAAAACGTTGATAGTACCATCTTGAGTAGAGTGTAGTAGGAACTGGGCTATCACATTGATGTATGTTGTGCAACTAACCTGCAAAGTAATTAAATAAAACTTGAATTGTTTCTGTATTTTTTCAAATGTTTTATTTTGCAGTATTCATCTTAGTTTCTTTACTTTATAGCACCCTGGAGAGAATTATGAATAGCCCAGTATATTGTTATCAAATTCCTCATAAAATACAATAAAAACTCATACAGGACCTTGTGTTATGATTTAAAAATTGAAGCAACTGTACATTTAAAAAAGACTCACAATTTATTTTTAAATTAAATATTTATTATATAAATTATATCCCTTAAAGCTAAAAAGAGTAACATTTTCATAGATTAAAGAATAATACAGTACAATAATACAGACAGAATGTAAAGCATTCAAAGTTTACATACAGCAAATATACCAGTCCTCTTTCAACAAATGTCAATATACTATCATTTCACAATAAATACTGTGGTAACATATTTTAAAACAGATGTAATGCACTTATATTGTTTTCCTTACATATAGGCCACCATGAACAGAATTGAAACAATACATGTGCACATATTGCATTTAATTGTGCATATTCTGTCACCATTTATATTATTAGGTTTTACTACAAATATCCACTAAATGTGCGGAGATTAATTATATATTCTTATCATAGAAAACAAATGAGTGAAATAATTCATGAATACAATAATGTGTTCTGCACATTTCAGGATAATGCAGCCCTTTCTTTTATTACTGAGATTCTTCTACCAAAATATTTGCAAATAATTTATTCTGAAAAAATTGTGAGAAAGGCTTATTCCACAATACTACACAAACAGTGACAACATAAACCAATAATGAGCTGTTTTTAAAAAAATTGAATTTAAAAATATAAACATTTTTAAAAATAAAATATTGGATCCCCACACCCTTTTCTAAAAATTAGAAATAATGAAATATTTTAATTAAATATCTTTTAAAGAGATACAAATAATTATCCCTCAGGTGAAACACTAGGTACGCATTTCTTTTCTCTTGAAAAATTACTAAGCTTAAAAATATAAAGACTATAACTGTAACAGCAAAACTAAATATGACTTCATTAAATTCTTAAATCAAATATTTTTTAAATTGCACATGAAATAAAAAAAATTTCAATTATGTATCATATAACTCAAAATTTACACTGCTACACCTACAATATCAGTATAAAATTAACCAACATGTCACACCAAATTAGCATTTATGATATATCGAATAAAAGTCTGCATGAAGGCTGTTATTTCTGTTTATCCGTAACACTGTCAGTTAGAGAAGACAGAAATGGAAAATATGATGAAAACAGAAAATTACTAAGACATACTACTCTCTTTTCCTCTACAATTATTTCTAATTGTAGGGATAACTTTAGTTGAAAGAGATACTTCCCAGTGCACAGAATTATATATATAATGAGGGGAAAAAACCTGCATTCATCAAACTGAATTTATTACTTCACTTTTGACAAAGTATTTGATATTTAGAATACAGAAATGCTATGCAGAGCATATAAAAATATTTGAATGTACAGATCTTATTATAACCACATCTTTCTTTATAATCTTCTCTAAATGCAATTGAGATTTTCATTACAGAAAAAAAAAAGGGAGAGGGGGAGATAAGCTGCAGTTTTTAAGAAACAGCATCGAGTTTTGTCATAACAGTTAATGTTGACTTTTTTTGCTACAAATGCCTTGAATTAATTATAAATTAAATGATGAAGTTAGTCAGAATTGAAAATTTTTACATTAAAATGTTTAAAACTCAAGGGAGAGACTTTACATACATGAATTTATATCATTTTCACTGTTTCATAAAAGCATAACATGAAATAGCACACATTTCTCTCTCTCTCTGAGAGAGAGAAACATATATATATATTGTACTTTTTTAGAATAGGTACAAAATGCCAACTATAAACATGATAATTACTTGAAACTATATGAAGCCTTAGTTAAGAGCAATAAAAAAAAAACAACCAGAGCATTTTAATTTCATCCTGTCAACCAAAATGTCAATACCATATATCATCAGTTGAGTACCAGTGAGAGACATACTAATCCAGTTTTAAATATGTTGATAGTAACATACAAGATAATCTGTAGCTAAGTTTCTGTATAACTATTTTTTTTTTATCATATGAATATTATAGTAAAGACTACATTGCTAAATATATTGGCATTAACATTTTAAACTGACAGGATATTACACAACAGACAATGAAATTGCTAGAAAATTTTCTAGCAAACAGATAATTTCAAAATTAAGAAATATAATACATATGTTACAGCATATTCAACAAACAGTAAGAAAATAGTATCTTCAAGCATACATTATCAAAATAGCACCTCACAATTAATAAAATGAAAAAAATTTTGTAATATTCTTAAAATTTTTTTTAAAGCAATTTGTAGTATTGATTTTAAATGTTTTCTCAAGCACTTCAACAAACTTCTATAATAGAAATTACAGCCTTTGAATTTAAAAAATTCAATTTTCTTTGAAAATTCAAATTCAATTTTTTAATATTGAAAAGAAATAATGATGCAATATTTGGACAATTAAAATATCCATTTTAAACTATTTTACAAATGAAAAAGAATTTTAATTTTAAATTATTTTACACATAAAACTATTATGTGTACTTCATAAATGCAATATACAACAAAAAATCCCACACTATTATTTATAAAAACTTGACAACAAGTAAAATCTGTTGTATAATAAATGTTATAGAAATAGAAATAAACTCCTACAAGTTCAACAAATTTGTATTATATAAAAAAGAACAGCAAGCATAAAAGTAAAATTTTAAATGTTACATTCAAAAGATAACATATATATAATAAGTAATAAATGAACAACTGTAAAGCTCAATGAGATTTTTTACAAATGACTCAACTATTGAGTCAAAATTTAAGAAAATAAAATTCGAAGTAAAGAAATAAATTTAAAATGGAAAGAGATATTTTTTAAATATATCTATATTAGAAAGTTTACAAACTTCATTTTTCAACTTAAAACCAAAAATATGTTGAAGAAAGGCTTATGTAAATTCCTTCTATTTCAGTACTCAATTCAAGAGCATAAATGCTTTCTTTTAGAGCAGTTCTAATCTATTGAGAAACGGCAGTTCCTTTGGTAAATTAAATGAACAAAAAGAGTGGTGTAATCAGCAAGGAACATCAAGTTTGTTAATAGGATTTTCCACAATGTGCACTTCTAATTTGGCTGCTGAGCTGCCCCTGGAATGTGCGGATTTTGATGTGTTAGTACTTAATCCTGAAACAGAAAAATGTTATCAAAATTTTGTTTAAAAAACACAGAAACCACAACATGTTATTCTGTCATCAAAAAATAATACAACAATAAATGTTTCAAGAAATCTCAAATTTTTGAAATCTTCAAACAGTTTAGCTGGTTTATTTATTTTCTTTTATAGCAAGAAAAAAAGGCAACTTACTGAATTTTTTCTTCCTGTAATCAAAATTAATTACAAAATAAAAGTAGCACCAAAAACAATCTTATGAATTCTCTGTTGATGATATTTTTCTAATAAAAGCATGGGGAAGATAATTTTTTCAAAAAATGATTTTTTGCCAATCCTATTTTTCTGTGAAAATATTACTTCCTCTTTACTTGTAATAAAAAAAAGCATTTTTTAACAAAAAAAAAAAAAAATAATAATAATAATAACATGGATAAATTAATACAACTTAACGGTTCAGTGAAAACACATTTTTTCATTGAAAATATGCCGTCTCTGTGAGTGTGCTATTCTAAATTACTAATTTAATTTGATCTGATGACAGTATTTGGATAGGGTAAAAATACATAATATATTATTGAAAGAGTAAAACAAGTATGTTATTTTTTAAAATTTATTTCAAAAATTTAAAAAAAAATCATTTATTACACAAGTAGAGAAAAAAAAAGCTAATTAATTATTACATGCATATTATCACAACTTGTATATAATTCTTAAATTTAAAAAATCATATCCTAAAAATTGACCACTGTAAGTGGAGGTTTTAAAAATGTTTCAATGATAAAAACCTCATGATATGAGTCAGAATTTCTTTGCTACACATTTACAGAAACATTGCACCAGTATACTCTACAACATAAATAGCAATGCACCAAGAAAAGGTTATTTCAATGGATCAAAAATGAGTGGATGTAATACATATGCATTGAAAACAAAATGTTAATAGTTCCAAAGGAACTGAATATTTCATTTCAGAAAAGCAGTTATAAGAGCCAAAAAATCAAAAATGCATTAGTCCACCTCTATCCAGATGCGAACTATTACTTGGCCAGGCACTCATTTGTACAAATTGCTGATGTCCTTTAACAAGGATGCTTGCAATATACATTCCGAAAGCTGAGCAAAACTGGTGCAATCTAAGACACCTCTTCATTACAGCCAGCCCAAACTACTATTGAAGAGGTGTAAGGTAATTCCACCATTTAGGGAAATCTTAAAGAGGCAAAAAGACAAGCAGTGTACAGCCAATATTTCTCTAGATGAAATGCACACCCAGGGTCTGTGACAGGAAGGCCAACACTACAAGGTCTCACCCTAACCGGTTATCTCTGTTAGCTCACCCTTATCGACGTGGAGTAAGGGTGTCATGAGTGGCAATCAAAAATATCAAATGAAATGGTACTCTACATCATTCCTGGTTGTTGGGCTGTGTGGCAAATGACAGTCAGGTGAATATCCCACTACTGCCCTGGATATTTCCAAAATTATTTTCTCTAGCCATTGGAGCTCAATTCAAAGCAGGACTCATTAATGAAAACAATTCAATTCCAGTCTGTGAAATTCCAGGTCGAATGCACATTATAAACAAGAATGGTGAGAGGCAGTTGGGACAATGGCCTCCATGACTGCAGCCCCCACTCACTGAGTCGTTATTTGATAATCATTGTAGTCATAGGTGTCCCAATTATACATTGGATCATTGATAGGGATGTATCAGGGGCTGTGACCACAAGTCAGATGATCACTCTGTCATCAATCTGGATCAATCCCTATCTTGCTAATATACAGAGTAGTTCAATAAATTTGAAAATGTGTACCCAGCCTCTTAAAAAAATATTTATTGTCCAATGCATCCAAAGACAAACAGAAGAGAAGATTATATTAACTACACACAGATCAGAGAATCCTTGATTGGTTAACCATTCCAGAAATCTGAAGATGTGGTCTTACTGGTATCACTAAGAAATAATCTAACCCATTTCTAATTGTCAAATGGTAATATTGCTCTGACCCAAATGTTGAGTGGTCCTGTAATTTGACCATCTATCCTACTTTAGAGTAATAGCACATTTTTTCACAAATGGTAAAATCTGTTTAAACTGATTGCAAATACATTTGTAAGGCATTGATCCAGTCCATGTGGTTCAATGGAACCATATTTGCACAGAAGTTATGCCTTAACATTAAAACGTCCTTGTTTTATACACCATCTGGATGGGCTATTGTAGTGCATTGAAGCTTCAGCCACTTAGACATTGGCAAAAACACACACATATTAATGGCACATTCTATAATAAAATTACACAATTTCATCCCATTAAGATAACTCCTTGAAGCATCACTTTTTAGGTTATATCATGTATTAAATTTACATGAAATAAACCAACATTAAAAATAAACTGATATAAGTAAAAAAAAAATTTTCTTTAAAAAAAATGCAAATTTAATTGTTTAAACTGGCATTATCATTTTTTAATATTTAAGGATTTCATAAACAAAGGTTAGTATTACATTTGATATAGTATAATATTTGATGAAAAGGCTAAAACAGCTACAATCTTAAAATGAAAATGAAATGAAAATGTCTGTTTAATTTTAAAACCTCCATTTTAACTTCAAAACCTATACAAATAATTATTTTACATAATTCTTTTAGAATACTATAAGAAATAAATTCTTTAAAAAATTTATGTTTCAGACATTTTATTCAAATAAAAAATGTGTTGCTTTATAACAATTATCAAATAGTAATACAATTTTTAATTTCATATATATTTTTACTTGTTAATTATCAAACACTCTGGTGTTATTAATCAGTAAAAAAATTATAGGGAGAAATTTTTATTATAATACACTGATTATATAAAAACAAATTAAATTACTTTAGCAGCTAATAATTATTTGCATATCAAAGTAACAGAAATACAATACATGTTTTTTTCTCTTTCTAAAACAGCAATGAAGCATAAGGGTTCTACACCAGTTCTAATAAAATTCCTAACAGAATATTGTTATATATACAACAAACACAAATTACACTTTGCAAAAATTAACAATAAGGGTTAAATTGAAAAAGCAAACCAAGCTACAGGGTTCTATAAATTTTAATATTTAAAAGAACAATTTCCTATTTATCAGAAGTTCCTAATATCCCATAGCCAACTAGTTTAAATAATTCTAAAATCTTATTATATACAACAATTTTAAGAACAAGTAAATAAAAACATAGTTAATGAAAGAGGGAAAAAGTAAAATTACTATGTCTAGATACCATACATTACCCACTTTAATTTCCATGCACTAGAAGCACAAATTACATAAACTATAACACTAATAAAAATGTTTTAATAATAATAACAAACTGAAATTATATTGACAAGAATGACTGAAAACTTACAAAAGAAGGAAATTTTTCAACAGGCGATCGTGATATTACCTTCGCAACTAAGTGATGAAGCTGCTGAAGATTTGCGTCGATATTGGTTCAAGGCTGAAAAACAATGTAAATAATAATATACTATTTGGTTATATTTCATTTTCATACACATAAATTACAGCAGGTGTTCAGGAAAAAGAAACGAATCTTAGCTTCAGCTCACCATAACCAAGACCTTGCAAGAAATATCTCAGAGCTTCACTAACTTTAGCTGGTTCTTCTTCCAATACCATACCACAACCAGAAAGCTAAAATAAATCAGGATTACTTAAAACAAATTTAAAATGCCACAATATACATAAAAATGCCAAAATTCATAGTGACTTAAATAGCCATTTTGATTTTAGAAAATAACCTCAAAACAAATTGCTTTTTTACTCCTTTTATTCCTTTAATTATATTAAAATTTTATTTTGATCTTAATAAGAAAAGTTATACAAAATATTTAAATATAATGTATTATAAAAGTAAACTGATGCAAAACCTAATAACAGGAACAATTAAAACATATCAAAAAGGAAAATCTTCATAACAATGCAAGAAACATTAGTACTTAAATCTAAACAAAGAAATGAACTTTTAACTGGTTGGTAATCCTTCTATAGTCGTAAGATTTACATCATAAGATTTCAAAATCTAATGTGCATTTATGTAATAAGCATATATGTAAAGGTTCTTAATTTTTCAATTGCATTATAGCTATATAACTTACATTTTATTTAGTAATCCCATGTGATTAGATGCTTTGAGAAGAGTTTTTAGAGCAGTGCAGGAAAATGGGGTCTGGAGAATACTTTACAATTTTGAATTACAAAGGAAGCACTGAGAACCAAATTTAATTAAAGTAATTAAGGTTTTTCACAACTAAGATGGCTTGGTCATATATTCAGGTATGAAAACAACAACCCAATTAAGCAAATAACGTTTTTGAAGCCAGAAGGCAAGAGAAGAGGTAGATCTCTTAAAAGATTGCTAGACAATATACAAAAATGCTTGTGAAACATCAGCATAAATAGAAGGAAAACTATAGCAATAAATAGATCAAAATGGTTCACAGACTGACTGAGACAGCCTTGGCTGGAAATCAGCTGTAGCCCTTAAGAAGATTAAGATAAATCAAATGTGAAAAGCAATGAAACTTATTAAAATTGGTATTACGAAGAGAAAAAAAATCACTCAATTGAAGTAGTAGCACATAGCCCAAAACAAAATAAAATAAAATGCTCATTTTTCTTTGAAAATTATAACTCTATTTGCAAACTTGTGTTTGATATATATTATACTCCAGCTAAAAATTGCATCAAAGTATAAGGTAATATTAAGGATATAGGAACAATCACTCCCACCATACAACTTTTCAATCTTAAAAAGGATAGAGAGAAAGCAGTAATGAGAACATATTAGGCCTTATATCAAATAATAGTTTCACTGTATGAATTCTATAAAAAAAAATAGGTAAAAAACCATTATTTGATTGCTAGTGTTTAATCTTTTGTGAGGAATTTTTTTTTTTTTCACTTTTAAATCTTACATAAAAATTATAAGTCTTTATTGGCATTAATTACATAAAATAACATACATGTTGACTATATCTAAGCATATTTGATAAAAAAAAAAATTTTAATTCAGAGTCACAATTTGAATGATTACAACAAAAATGAAACTGAACAGCACTTTTATATTTTAGATTTGGGGTTCTTAAGTTTTCCTGAAGAAATTCTGTATTTATTTAAAAAATTATTAGATTTATGAATCAAACACATGAACAGATGTGAGGGTGTACATAAAAACAATTTAAAAATAAAAATGAATACTATTTTAAACCCACATTTT
Source organism: Trichonephila inaurata madagascariensis (assembly GCA_019973955.1). Lineage (NCBI taxonomy): Eukaryota > Metazoa > Arthropoda > Arachnida > Araneae > Nephilidae > Trichonephila > Trichonephila inaurata. Next base: position 297,293 of record BMAV01006825.1, read on the forward strand.
TTTATCTTCAAACAATTAAAACTTACACAGTCAATTTCTTAAATAAATCTTAAATAAATAAACACCAAAAAAGTTTTTGATGTTTATTTATTAGTGAGGATACAAGACAATACACTGTTTAAACTTGTACATGTGATAGTGGATTTTTTTTTTGTGGGGGGGGGGGTGTTTTGGGGGGGGGGTTTGCACCCCAGAGTTAAAAAAAAAAAAATAGATAACAATTATTAAGATTTTCTTCTCTGAAGAAATAAATCATATATATATATATATAACTTTCTAGCATAAAAACCTTCATCCAAGTAGAATTCGTGGGGTCAAGACGACTATTCATTGTAACTGAGTCTTCCAAATGAGGTGACATGTCTCCAGCAAGAAGCAAAATGTGGCACCTGTAAAGACAAACATGAATACAACATAGAAGAATATATATTTATACACCAAAACTATAAAACTCTACAATATATAACAAAATATTATACTTATGCTTTTTCAGGAACTTCACATTATTTAAAGCAAAAATTATAGGAAGCTTTAAGTTAAATATATAATGATTATAAATAAATGTGCCTGTGCTTCCTTAAGATTCTAATTGCAAAAGTTGAAAAGATTTCAAAATGAATATTAAGTTTAAAACATTGAATATTTTTGTATTGAATATATAAATTATATTCAAAATAACACAGCGAGTGAATCAAATTTCCTCTTTTTTTTCAAACTGTTATTTATAATCTCGCATGCCTGATTCATTTATCTATGCATATAAATAAAAATGAAGTGTCTGTTTGTAATTTGAAATTAACAGCTTTTTACTAAATGCATTTAAAAGTATATAAGGTACTTATATGAATAAATCAATTTTTAAAATTTTTGTCTATCTGTTTGTTCCAGCTAATCTCTGAAACGGCTGGACCAATTTTGATGAAACTTTCACTGGCAGATAGCTAATGCTATAAAGGAATAACTTAGGCTACTTTAATTACAGAAAAAAAAATTAGGGTTCC
>BMAV01006825.1:309395-324345 GCA_019973955.1 Trichonephila inaurata madagascariensis
GTTGTTTGAAATCAATAATATTTTCATATAAACGCATCAATATTGTGATTCATTTTAGAAAAAAATCTTAAATTATGTAAAATATCGTTGTTTTGTAAGAAAAAAAACTGCATTGTGATGAAATAAATTATCTTTCCAATTACAAACTTGCTGGCAAAGTTTTTAAATGCGCGAAGAAAATTTGGAGTATTTTTTATAAAATCATAAAATTTAAACATCAGTTCCAAACCCGGGTACTATGGTCTATGAAGAAGCGCCTTTACCGATTGCGCCGCGACTTTTTGGGGGAAAAGCAGAGAAAAAAACCTTCAAAATAAAAGGAAGAAATGCTCAATTTCGCATTGCGTTATTTGATAAAGTTAAGCATTTTTTTCGAGCTTCATTTTTAAGTTAATGCATTCAAACTTCATATATTGATTACAAACAGTGGAAATTTTTAAACAAAAAACTTTAAAAAAATAATGTTTACATATTTCTTGCAAAAGGGGGAAAAAACGAAAAACACATTTTTTAAATAAAACCGTAATTTTTAAGATATTTTATCAATCTTTGTACAGATTACGTATAATATTGTTCTACACACACAAAAAAAAGTTTCGTGACATTATTTTTATAAATAAAGAAGTTATTATTTAAATAAAATTTTGAGTATTTTTTGAAAAACCGTAAAAAAAACAGTTTTTGACATTTAATTTTTTAAATGACTGATTCTAAAAGAGAAAAGCATGAACTTTATTAGTGTAAAATATTTTTTTCATTACCGTGAAAGAAAATGCAAGCGGAACAATTTAGATATCATACTCATAAAAACATATCAAATTCGACTCATTTTAAAAAAATCGTATAAAATACAAAATATAATTATTTTGTAAAATAAACTATACCATATCGTGGCAAAGTAAATGATCTTTCCAAATCTGTAATTATTTTTTGTCCGAGTCTCATGAAAAAAATTAGATCGCGTTTTAAAAACATCTGGAAAAAAAAGTTCCAAATTTTTTAAGTTTCCTGGCAGTGAAAAATGGTACTAATTATGCATTTTAAGGTTTTAAATTGATATATTTTTAACTAACTGGAATATCGGAATATAAATGATCAAAATGGATTCCTCGGATCATTCCCGAAATTTTGGTACCTTCGGCGAGTTTCTGCGTCATGCGGTTCATGAGAAGATAGGGCATCAAAGATACATACGTTTGTTTACCAACGAATTTTAATAGTGTAGATTAAGATATCTTCCCTTTCTCTCTCTTTCTATGTGAAAAGTGCACTTAGTTTTATGATTGCTTTCTTTTTATAGTGACAAATTAAGACAAACCTGCTGAGTAAAAGATTCTGATCGAGATAAAGATCGAATCAAAGGTTGATCAGGTTCGATATTCCTAAGTTCAATATCATCCATATTGAGATTCATTTTTAAAGAGTCAGCAATACCTGTAAAATAAGTTTTAAATCAGTCTTAAACAAATATAATCCACTAAGAAAGTATAGTTCAATATGTTTATATTAAATACATACACATTTCACATACACTTCAACTTAAACTTTGTTTCTCATTGTAGTGTGTTGGTGTACACCTACATACATACATATATGCAGTCTCTGCAATGTTTATAAATACTGCAGCATTTGCCTCTTTTTTTTTTTTTTTTGGTTTCCAAAATCAAAATCTCTTTTTTAATCCCTAGAATTCTAATCATTTTTCTCTCAAGTAGAGTAGTAGATTAAAAATTTGTATCTTAATATAATCCTGTAATCTTAGACCTCAGCTAGAGTTGCTATTGTATCATTGTGACCATTTTATTTTCACCTGTACTATATTGCCATATTTCAATATAAAATTACATTTATACTAATTTAGCATACATATTTAAAATCCTTAAGATATACTCTCATCTCCCGCAAAAATTATAAATATACAGCATAACTTTTTAAATTAAGACCAAGTTGTAAATAAAAAGAATTTATACAAATTTTGCACTATCAAAAGCTTTGATGTTATTACATTATCCTCTTATCTGCCGAGGAAAAGTTGCGAAATTCACCTCCCAGTGCCATCGTTTTTCCCACAGGTGCACATTGGTACGAAGTTTATTGGGGAAAAAGAAAAGGTGTGTTTTTCGAATTAAAAATTGTTTACTTTCACTTTAAAAAAGAAAGAAAATAAAAGCAAATGATAAAATAATAAAATGAAAATAAAAAATGTAACCTCTGGAGTTACAATATAACAAAAATGAATTATAACTTATCAGTTGTGCGACATATCCTGAATCATGGTTGAACATATAAACCAGTATCACATTCAGTGCATTTGTACAAAAAATTACAAGGCTCCTATTGTACATGGTAAGTGAAAATGACAGTAAATGAAGAATAGAAAAGAGTCAAACGAAAAAAGAAGTTGTTCCTAGAATATACCCTTTCATATTCCTTCTCCACCTCTTCTCCAAAATAAGTTAATTCTTTAGAAGCACTGTCAAACTCATGTTATTGTATTCCAAAGCTGTGGGACTGGTTTTAAACAGAACAGCACAATATAAAGAAAGCTCCTTTGGAAGGATGAGTACACGTCCGGGACACTAAAAGCACCGGTTCAGCAGGACATGTATGCACACTCGTGGAACTTAAGTGGTTAACATATGACAAGTATATTTTTAAAGAATTTTCACTTACATATCATAGTTTTTTATAGTAGTTACATATCATAGTTTATCATAGTTACACACATGAGAACATGAACATTTACACAACTATGTGATTAGCAATACCATAAAAAAAATTACATGAACTTAATATAATGTGAAGCTAACTACAAACATGAAAATTAATATTGTCTGGTATCTTTAAGAAAAGAAGTGTTCTGTTGATTTTTTAAACCAAACTGAGTTTTGATTTTATGAATCCATTATTAATGGTCAAATTAAGAGCATCTGTTTTATGAAAGTTTTTTCAGTTTCAGTTTTTTCTTTTTCACACTCACATAAATTAAAATATATACCACATATTGGTAATGTAGCTAACAAATCTTTCCCCATGTCATTTTCTCAAAATTATATAAATAGGCATATTACTACTGTACACACACTTAGAGAGAGATAATATTTTCTCTTAACAATATATATTAAACTTAAAAATATTTTGGAAGAGAAGAAACAATAACTTTCTCTTGCAAAAAATGTAAGTAAAAGAAAAATCTAAAGTACTTTTAAACACTAAGACCAAACTTAAATGTATAAATAAAATAATTTCTATTCATATATTCAATTTTTGGAGTAATTTATTATTATTCTAATGTAATGAGTTATATTGGTAATAGCGTATTAGTGTCCTTACAGCCAAATTGGTGCCATGCGAATCATGCCATTTTCCACCAAAATCCAACTGAATTTTTTTTCATTTTAAACACGTTGGATATTCTTGATATTATGGCGTGATTCTTGTAGTGCCAATTTTGCTGTGGTGACGCTAATACATAAGAAGAGTTTTTTTACATAAGCAAGAAAAATCCTTCACATTCATCCTACAATATTTAAAACAACATTTTCAATATCCTTACATATTAAAGAGATCTTAAAGTGTTAGCAAAGTACACTTTAAATTACGGAAGCATTATTTGTTCATTAAGTTAGATAAAAATTATGCAAAAGTAAGTTTTATATTAGAGATGAATAAAACTACAATTCACACAAATGTCCACTTAAAAATGACAGAATACAATCATTTAACAATTTCAAAATATTTTCAGAAAAATATATAAGTTTTATTTAAAAAAATGAACAAATTAAAATCAGATATGATTTTAAAAAACATTTAAATTACAAAGAAAATAAAATGCATGTACAGAATTTTTAATAGTTACTCTTTCATGTATTTATAATGAGGGTAATGACCTCTCTAGTACTTTGCAATCATTTACACATAAATTGCTTTGCATTGAAGCTATAATGTTCAAGCCGTTAGTAAAGTGAATTCATTAGTAAACAAATCATATAAGACATAGATACTTCCATCTATCAAAATTAATATTGATCAATACTTTATTATACTTATATTTATCATAATAATTCATTTATGCTTTTCAAGTCCCTTCTATTGGGCACGATTTTTGTAAATACATCAAATAAAAAATGTTTCATTTTAATAAATAAATAAATCCAAATCATTAAGCAATTTACGCAAGTGAATATGATTTTTCATACAACTTTACAAAGCATTTTAAATATATCTTCATGCATCGCAATAGCAATCTTAGACAATAATAAATTTCTGCTTACAGTTATACATGAATAAATAATGTGTTATTGACGTGAAATAAATTTGATGGAATCTTTAAAATTCAATACACTTTTCTGTAAAGTACGGCACATTTTAAACATTGTAATAAAAAGTACTTAGTAAAATGGAATTTAAAAAAGTTTTATTTACTTGATTTGAACTAAGTAAATGAATGTTTTTAGATATTATAAGTATAATAATCTTTTTAATACGGTTATAAATAATAGTACTCGACTTATTTACAACATTCACCACGCAATAAGAAATCTAAGTTGTTTCGCAGGTGTGCTCTTTTGTAAAATTATAAATACTGAACATGTAACTATATGACTAACCAACCAAACTTGCGTTTCCTTCCGGTAGCTCCGCCTCCTATATCTGTAAGAGATATTTGGGGCACTGACAACAATTTTGTATATGGGGACAAATATTATTTTGTCTTGTCTCTTTTTGTAACTGTGACTGTAACGGTCTTCGATTTTCATGTGTTTATATTTTGATTTGTCTCGTTATGAATATTGGAGTTTATTTTCACAGCTTCTTACCCTCTAAAAATTTTTAACGTGATCATTTTAGTAAATATTTAAGCTAGTCTAAAAATGAGTGATAGTGCTGTGAAATGCAAAAAGTTTATTACTGAAAGCGAAATTGAAGAAATAAAAAAGAAACGGCAAGAAGAATGGGAAAAAGTTAGAAAACATGATGATCCAGAAGGTGATTTTCGCTTTATTCTCAGTATTAAGTTACAGATTTTGTATTTTTATAAAATAGTTGACCTATGAATATTTCTTTAGTGAACGTAGAGGTCTCAAAAATAAAGCTGTCCCATCATATTTCAAGTGTGATTTTATTAATATGTAGGGGTTCTTGAAGCGAAATTGTTATTTTATATAACAATTTAGTTAAAGTGTTTGTTAGAATGCCTCTTGAGGAAGTTATTTTTTTTTTTTTTTTTTTTTTTTTTTTGTGAATTTTGTCTGGGAATAAAAAATTAATAGAAAACCATTTTTACAGCTGATAAAGAATCTTTCTTTAGTCTGCCCCTTGACAGTGAATTTCAAATTTTGCTAAAGGGAAAATTTTTACAAATTCAAAGTCATAATAGGAAACTAAGAACAGATCATTACAGAAGAATCAAGTTTGATAGGGATGGTAGAAAATTTTATAGGAATTGTGATAACTATTTAGATACAGAGCTGACACCTGCTCATATTTTTTGACTGTCCAGCTATTCTTGTTTCTCTACAAAAAATAGGGGTCCTCGTTTCCTCTACAAATCTCTATGTGGACAATATTGAAGAGATTGGCAGAACAGTCATCTGGGCCCGTGGTACTATTTGATTTGGTCCTGTCATGGATACAACGTCATCATCATCATTATAGGAAGCTGAATGCGGTGCATATTTAAAGGACAATAGCATTACCAACTGTATCATATAAACATATAAAATAACATTTTATTAATGATAGTATTTCATTAAATTAATTGTGAATATTGGTTAAAGTGTAGAAGCATATTTGTCCTACTTTGAAGGGGTTTTTTTTTTAAATCTTTTCATTGCTGACTACCTACTTTTTCTTACATTTTTGCTTACTTCATGAGGAATTTATCTTCCTTGCTTTTAGCAGCTGTATTCAAGCATATCATTTATTCTCTTTCAATCACCTAAGTGTACATTTCTGTCACAATTTAACTTTATACCAATTCTTATGCTTTTACACTGTGAGGATTTTCTGTGTCTTTTTTCAACATCTTCATTTAAGCATAACAGTTGAATACTTTTTACTTACTCTTAGAAATAATTAAATCTCCTCTCATGCCCTATTGAAACAAATGTTTTTTACCAATATTTTTTTTTATTAAAGAAATCATGAATCCTCATGTACATTTCATTTTCAATTGCTTTCCAGAGTTGAAAGAGTATTATAAAAATTTAGCTAGGTTTCTCTGTTGGTATATATATATTATCACAACCACATTGGCGACATTATATGAGACAAAGCATATGGTTGCCAATTCACTGCATATGTCACACATGCAAACTTGGCCAGTTATCTTAAACATTAACATTGTTGCAATAGTATGTAAGTACCCTCAAAAGTATGTCTGTCAACTTTTTATGACTAAAGGTATAAAAACAACATATTTCCAAAACTTTATTGATCTGTTGTAAGAATTATAGAGAAAAAAACAGTGTTTTTATTAATGTATTAGCAAGTTATGGTAGTTATAAAATAGTTGAGGTATATATTATTCTGTTGATAATTTTCACCTAAAAAATCTTAAAATAATACATTAAATGTTACTTTAGAATACTGAAGATTTGTTGGTTGATGAAATGATTGGTTTTTATTTAGCAAGCAACAGTCATTTTATCCATTCCCGTGGTCAATGAGGTAATACAAATGGACCTCCTTGGTATACTTTTATTTATTGCTTATTAAATCTAAAAACACATATATTTATATGTTACAAGATAAATCAGTGCTTTTCTGTTTCACCGGCCCAAATCTCCACAAGTTGGCTTTATTGGCAACAACACACAATACGTACATAAAAAAAATATTTATAAATATTTGTTCTCCTTGGTTTTTCATTATTTTTATTCATTATGAAAAAGATGCTACTGATAAGAAAAGACCAGTACAAGTTTTGTAAATGTGGTGGTAAAAGGTTACCAGCAGGAATATTCCGTTTGGCATCTTTATGACATTTTTGGTGACTATATTGCTTCTGCTGGCAGAATGGAAAAGTTCCAAATCTTATGATTTTATTTAAAATTATTTTTTATTAATATTTTAGTCATTTGTAAGTTTTTATTGGTTTCAGAGACCACGGGTTAACTACTGTTTTTTCAAGGTGTTGCCAATGTAAATATTGACGATATCTAATAAGATACATTTGTTATACAAACACAATGATTGAATAGAATGTGGCATGTTTTTTACATGTTTAGCTCCTTGGTCGCTATAACCAATTAGTACCCATACATTTTTTAATCATTTTATATTATGTAATGTAGGATTTTATATAAAAAATTTTCAATGTTCAAAATGTTATGTTTTTCATTTGTAAATGGTCCATCATATTTCCAAAATTTTATATATATTTTTTTCTAATTCAAAATTTTCCATTTTAGTTATATGAAAATTTTAAAAAATTTCTTTGGGATTTTTTTAAAGAAATTCCATTTGAAATAAAGGAATTATTTGTTAATAAACGATTTTTTATATTCCTAACATGAAATTATCATAAAGTATCCCTTTTTGGTGCTTACATGTTAGCATCACTGCAGTCAAAATTGCACCACAAGAATCATTTTTATTCCAAAAAAATACGTAAGCATCTCTTTTTTTATATCAAGGCGTGATGTGCAAATTTTGCTACTGTGGTGCTAATACAAAAGTACCCTCTTTTTATACTAAAAACTTTATCTATTGAAAAAAAAATTGCCTTTTCTTAAAATATTTGTAAAAAATTGCATAATATTACATTTTTAAGGTTAATATTTTGAAAGTAATATTAAAAACTATTGGAAGAAGAAAAAGTATAAATGAATATATCCATTTTAAAATTTGATTTTACAATGTATCATTTATAATTCTTCATTATATTGTACCTAATTCATTCATCATTATCATCATCCAGAATTGCAATCACCAAATCCACTGTATTATGTTGTTTATATAGAAAGGTTTTGGGAGCAGCTTTCTTTCCCTTTGATCTTATTATTTATTTTTTGCTTTTCGATCAAAGCCATACTACATACTTTTGGAACATTCTGTTAATTTTTATCTTGATGTTTTTGGCTAATTATTGAAAGTTTTTTGCTTCAAATTTACTTACCATTTTGGTAAAATTTACTAATTTCTAAAAGTATCTGTGAAGTGTTCTTCAAAAAATAAATTAAAGAAACTGAAATAAAGCAAACATAGTTATTTACATTTAATTCATTCTAAGTGATTAAATATTATACTTAAAACCAAAGAAAAGCAATTATTAATGAGCATTGCACTAAAAAAAATTGCACGAAGAGTAAAATTAAAAGTGCTATTTAATGCAGTAAAAAAACAAATCTCTTTTTGGAATTCAAGTAACTTCTCTTTAATTCATTCTTAAAAAAATCTGTATGTCAGCAATATAATTTATCATTTATTAGATTAAGTTATTCTACAACAAGTGTTGCAACAAAATCAACAGCAAGATCCACAAAATTATTAGTATTTTATTATTATTTCTAATGGCAGATTATGAACAATTACAGCAGAGAACAAGCATAAAGAAAACAGAATACAACAACAACAACAAAAAAAAAATGCTGAAACAGAGTTAATTAATCTAACATATCTCTAGCCTCACAGTAATGCTCGGGGAGAAACTTAGCATTTACAATGAAAAAATATCAATATCTGTCAATTTACAAATCTGGAGATTTTTTTAACACTACAGAGTTAAAGGTAGAAAGTATTTTATTTTATCAGCAATATTATTCTCTATTGTTGTCATAAAGACAGAATAATAGAGAAAAGCAGCAAAATAAACATTCCCCCTTTAATTTCATAACACAATCCTCCAAAACCTTATAATGTAAAAAAACATGGGTGTTTTTGTAAATAATTTTTTTGCTGATCTGCATTTTCCAGCTGTTCCAAGAAAGGAAATCAAACCTAATTTTTCCAACTAAATGCACCAAAACGAAATCTTTCTAAATAAATGAATTAAGCAGAAAAGTATTTATATTGAGCATTGATTTAAGAGTGATTGAAATGTTTTATAGTTTCTAAATAAATTTCATATTTCATTTGCGAAATTATGAAACCTATTTTTAAAATTCATTTTTTTTTCAAGCTTATTGTGTGTCTATAATATAGAAATGTCCAACTTCTCAGTTACATAATTATTAAAAAATGAAAATTTTGCTTTTTATTAGTTTTTATTATTTAAAATTTTTAAATAATTTTACAGAGGCACCTGAAGAGGAATATGACCCAAGATCTCTCTTTGATCGCTTGCAGGAGCAGAAAGATCTTAAGCAGTCTGAACTTGAAGAAAGTCGACGTTTGAAAAATTTAATCAAAGGACTTGATGATGATGAAGTTGCTTTTTTAGAGCTAGTAGATCAGACTAAAATGCAGATGGAAACAAGACTATGGGAAGAAGAAAAGAAAGAAATACAAGAATTTAGGTTAGTCTCTGTTTTTATCACTAAAAAAAAAATTTATGTAAATTTGATTTACTTTCAATTTTTTAAAAATATCTCAAATGTACGTCCATCAAACAAAGCTGAATTATACTGCTAACCTTGTAGGTTCTAAGGTTAAACAATAAAGATAGTTTAAGTTGTAAACCACAACTCAAGTGAATAATTATAAATTTTGGTAGGAATTTTTAGACAAAAAATTATTACAAATCAGATTTGTAATATTATTTAACTCTTTGAGGGATGGTTGTCTCATGTTGAAATCACTTATTTATAATACCTTTTCGTGCTTTAACTTTTACTTCTACATGAAATAAACAGTTGACAGTACTGCAAAATTAAACATTTTTAGTTCATTTGATATAAAGGTTTCTTGTGACATTAAGAAGCTTTGTAAAAAGCTTACATAAATATAAAAAGTACAAAAATTACAGAAAATATCTAGCAAAACCTGCTTTGAATTAACTTCAAAATACTCTGTATTCTATGAAAATCTACTAAAACATTAAAATTTGCAGTTATTTTCTTGGTGGTTTCATTGCAAATGCTCCAATTTTCTAAGGTAATGGTTTCAACTGGGGTTTATCAGTTTTGAAAAAAAAATATTTAATTAAAAACTAGTTTGTTTGTTTTTTCTTCCTGTAAAAGTTATACATAAGGATTTGCAGAAGTTTGGATAGTGGGGCATCAGCTAAGGTACCATCTTCTTCACTAGACCATGATTCAAAATTGCAAGGTTCATCATCAGTAACCCTTGTGTTGTTCTAAAGTGTGACATTAATAAGCAATAATTCAATCAATCTGTAAAATTTTGTTATTTTTATACTATTGAAAATACAAATAAGAAAAAAATAATGAGAATTAAACTAATTCAAATTTCTAATATTTTAATGAGAATCTTGCAAGTGAGCTTTCTAACAATTCATTGTTTGTCTTATTGGGTTTCTAACAGGCATTGAAATTACTCCTTTTTTTAACTGCATTGAGTCCACATTTTGTTTTGTTTTTTTTTTTCATTCAAATTCTCACCAGACAGAGCTGCAATTGATACAACTATTTCACTATAACTCTTGACAGATTCTTGTATGTTAAGTTTTTTGTAATTTTTTCACTATTATAGCATTGTGCAGAGGTCTTAAATTAACCTTTTTATTTTTAATTTGAATTTTCCATTGTAACTCATGCACTTTTCATTTTCTGTTCAGACAGAAGTTATTTCCTTGCAAGTATTGATAAAATTACAGGACAGTAAATAAAGAAAGTTGAAAAAATTATAAATTTATTTTATTGACATGCTGATTTATACTTTCCTGTTATCATAAAAAAAAAGCTTTCTATTTTTATTTTTTTAAGTCTATCAGCTTCTTTAAATTGATTTAAATCTGAAACCTACAAATTATTTAGTGTTAGGGAAAGTTCTTAAAACTGTCCTATCAGAGAATATACTCAACTGAATAATATGCTTAGTTTGGCCTCTGTTGAACTATCATATCATTGTGACATTGTTAGGTTAATTAGCTAATTTTCATTTGCTTGTATCTTTTTAAATGAAAGAAATTTAGAATCTTGTCTTCATTAAAAAGTTGCATTTTTTATGATTTTTCATAACCTAATTACAGCTACAATGTTAATTTAATTTTAATTGTTGACTACTACTTTTTTAAAACTTTTACTTTTTTATTAAAAACAATTTTGTATACTTTATAAACCTGAATTAAATCACTAGTTTGTGTCTTGTATCAAACAATTATTGAGACATGCTTCATAAAAATATTGACTACAATGTAGTTTTTGAATAAAATGCAGACAATATGATAAATAGTAATCAAATTAAGGAGAAAAATCCTGTTAATCGCACTGCGATTTATTCATTCTATATTACTAAGTAATTTGAAAAGTTCTGCAGAGAGAGCTTTTGAAATTTGGAGAATTAATAAAAAGTAGTGTTAAAAATCTAAATTTTACAGATAGATTGTACATAATTCTATTGTTGTAAACATCTATTTGATGAAATTTATAGATGTAGATTAAATAATTTAATCTGTTTTAATATATCTGTTTGTTTACACTCTTATTATGATTAGGCGTGCTGTTTCTACATTATCAGAAGAAGAGGAAGAAGCAAAACTGCAACAAATAAGGCGTACATTGAATCTTCCAAGTTCAGGATCATCCAAAAAAAGTCAACAAAATTTACTAGTTGGTGCTTTGAAACGAAAAGCGTGAGTGTAAATTCATTGGTTTGAATTATGAAAATTTTTGAATTTATAAGTATTGAAATATTTAACATTAGCTGTGTATGTGTATTTCACTATCATATTTTGCAATTATAATTCTGAATACCTTTTTGACTATAGTGTTTGTATTATATTTTCAGATTGTTCAGAATGAATTGTTTTTTTATTTATTTATTTTTTAGTTCCAGTGCATTTAGTCCTGAAAAGAAAGAGGATTCGGATGCAGGTATTTTTTATTACTTTTATTCTCAGATTTTTTTTTATAATGAAAAAATTTTTTTAATAGGAATTGATGTAACAAAAAGAATTGTGTGTTTTCTCCCCAGAAAATTACAAAATATTTTTATATTGTAAATAGTACATTATTTAAAATTGAAAAATGCAATCATAAAGTACAAAATAAAGGGTTTGTGGATAAAACCCCATTGGCCATGAAAGTTGTACCAATTCCAGTCAAACTTGTATCAGTCATTTGTGTTACCAAAAAAATTCTTAGTTCAGTTCTAAAAGCAGTAAGTAATTCTTCATTAGGAATTTGTGGCCTCATGTACTCAACTATTTGTGTATTTAAATGGACCCCACTCATGAGTGCTGTTGGGTCAACTTCACGGCATGCAAAACGCCATTTGTGAACTAACAAGTGCAATAATACCTCGACTTGAGCTATCCTGACTTACACGAACTCAGAGTTATACGTTTTTCAGGTCTCATTAATTCGTTTTTTGTTTGGGGCGGGCGGGGGGGCAATTGGTGAAATCAATAATGTGATTGAAGAAGTTGTCAATCTTGCAAGACAAATACATTTAGCAGTGGATAGTAAAATGATGCTCAAGAAACTACTAGATTCTCACAATCAGGAGCTGACAATTGTTGAGCTAATAGAAGTGCATGAGCAAGAGCTAGACATTGAAGAGCTTGAGTCTTTAGACCCTGTTTAATTGAAAAAGGGTTTAAAATTTTAAAAAATATAGACTCCAACAATGAACATATTTTTTCAACAAAAAAAATTATTAGCATGCTGTAAGGAAATTTTTGAGGAGGGAAAAAAATCTTTTTAGCCTACTTTCTTAGATTTTGTGAAACTTTCTACATTAAAATAAGTTTGGTTTATGATTTTGTGTGTGTGTTTTCTGAGATTTTATTAAACATTTTTTACTTCTAAATTATTGTTTTTTTTTCATCATTGGTCCCAAATAAAAAGAATACACATGAACTGACATACAAAAATCGACTTAAGCAGTTATCACTCAGTCCCACATATTGCATAAGTTCGGGGTATCATTGTATTTTCCTATGTTTGTTAGGCTTCTTAACCATTTTGCAATGATTGTGTCATTTATGCACTTTTCTCGAACTCCCTTATCTGGTGATAGGGAGTTTGAGCAGTTCAGCTCATCTTTCCATCTGGACAGTGTGCATGATTATTTGAGAAAACTGGGCATTTCATGTTGCTAAGTCTAACTTTTGAAGAAAAAAAACATAAAATAAATATTTAGGCCAATTTTTTTATTCATGAAATAACTACATATAATGTAATCATAAGCACTAAGTATGAAGACTTTCTGAAAATATTTTTACTAAAATCTGCTAGCAAAAAATAAAACTTTTGACCTCCTTGAATGAAAAACAAAACTTTTAGAGAAAAAGAAATCTTTAATCTAAATCTTTACTTTGAATATATCTAAATACTGATATGCTGTAAATATCATATGTACAAATAATTCAGAAAGGATACAGAATCTTTAAAGCAAGAATAAACACAAAGTCCCATGTTGCACAGTTCACAAGAGTGAAATGTTTGTTTTTCTTTTTGTTGACTTCTTACTGTTTGCATGCACTGGGCATCTTCATTTTACCCCTCTTTCATTCACATTCAGTTGAGGAAAGTCTCTTCCAGAAAACCTTAGTCATCACAATACCAACATATACAAAGAGAGACAAAATAAAAACAGCAATTCCTTAAACCAGAGTAAAAGAAAAGGGAAAAAAAGTCTTATTTGAAGCATTCGAAATCACCCCATGTTTTACATCACATGCAGGTATAGCTCTGCATCTAGTTTTGTTTACTTTATATCTTCTTCTCTCAAATCTAAACAAAATACCAGAATCAGAAAGAACTTTAAAGACACAAGGTCAAAACCCTATTGGTTCGATTAAATTAAATATCCCTATCTTATGGTTTAAAATAATATTAATCAAATGTGTATGTTCAAGAATGTAAATATGACACACCCATCTCTAAAGTGTTTTCCACTGATCAGTACATTGTTAGAAAAAGGTTAATACAAATTTTATTTTCCTCTAGGCAAAGAAGAATCTGTAATTAAAAATGAAAGTGATGAACCAGAGAATAAACGTTCTGCTCAAACTGTTAATACAATATCCTGTCTAGGAATCTTGCCTGGACTCAATGCTTATAATTCCGATAGCAGTGACTCAGAAAATTCTTCAGACTCAGAAGTTGAGAAAGAGAATGAATATGACCTTGTTGGAAGAAGGCATGTACAGGTTCGTACAGCCTCAGAACGATAAATGAAGACGGGAGGAGAGAGGAATTCACCCAGCTGCCTCTTAGTTTTGTACATTTAAAAATCAATTTTTTGTGGCTCTTATATAAAATCATTTATTTGCCACATCAGCTTGAATATTCTGTTATTTTTATTTGTTCATTATTTGTGTCTAAATATGAAAATAAAAATTTTATCATGTATTGTTATTGTTTTAAAATACCTGTATTACTTATCTTCTTGATGCTTTATAAATAATTAATCTAACTAGGCAAGATGGAGACCAAGTAGTTTAAATCACACATTCTGCAATGATTCTAAATATTTCTTTTCATTAAATTGATATTTTGTACAACCATATTTTAAGTCATTCTTAATTCACTGCTAAATGAATGACATGAGAGCATTTCACCAGAAGAGAAAAAAAGCTGTATTATAACAGCTAACACAGAATTTATACTTAAAAGAGAGTTATTTTAAATATTGGGTGAGTGGGAAAGTTCTGTCCGCTTTTTTGGATATGCAAATTTGTAATGGAATTAACGCCACACATGACGTTGAATCGTGGATGCGTACCGTGTAAATGCATTGCGTCTCACACAGTTAATCATATTTTTAAAAAAAATCTCACACGATGTAAAATGGGAAGCGAGAAGGATCATATGAGGCATTGTTTGCTATACGAGTTCGATAAAAAGAGTACGACAGTCGAAATGTTTGTCAAGTTTAT
>BMAV01006825.1:334345-347118 GCA_019973955.1 Trichonephila inaurata madagascariensis
CGTTAATGGCAAATTGAAGCTGATCGGACAAAGACAGCGTTTATCAGCCCCAGTGGACTGCATGAATTAAAGCTATGTATTTTGATCTATGTAATGCCCCGTCACCATTTGAAACAATTATGTACAATCTACTACGTCAGTTAAAATGGGGGGGGGGGGGCAATGTACCTCTGCTACCGAAATCTAGTTTAGGTAACAGCAAACAGTGGTGCTTTCTGAAACCATCGAGGAACATCTTGAAGGATTAAATATAATTTTGAGCTGCATCCTAGACAAGAACTTATTCTCAATTTTTAAAAATATTATTCTGTCACTCAAGAAATCAAAATTTTAAGACATCTTTATTTTGAGGGCATTGTTTGATCTGATTCGTGTTGTTGTTGTTTCTAATGCCACTTGTCTAACGTAGTCAGATCGAGGTCTACGAAATTCATCGTGGCAAGGGGCTAGATGCACACCTGTCGTTGGCCTTGAGCACCATACAGGTGACAGTACGATTTAGCTCGGAGAAATTCCCGAAGGGAAGATAGATGACAACACTACCTATCTCCACCTCCACAATTTAGGCATGGAACTGAAGGGGGGGGAATTTTCTCCAGTTCCCTGCACTCGTGATTCAGCCCACAAGACTTTCGGACTCACTGATTTAACGAGCACGTACTCCGTGTGTATTCGGAGGATATTTGGTGGCATCGAACCCAGGCGTTCCGGTCTGGAGTCCAATGCTCTAACCACTAGGCTATCCACGGCCATCTGATTTGTACAAAATATAACAGCTACCAGCTGTTTTAAACAACTGAACATGACATCATTAACTTTATAGGTCTCTGTTCTTAATACTACAGTTTCATCAAGCATTTTTAATATCAAGCTCAAACACTTCAGGAGCTGCTGAAATTTTGTTGGGGTTCCTAAATTCCTTCAACTTGTGAAGAAAGCCTCTCACATGTTGAAAAAAGCAATTCCGATTCTATTTTAGGACTATTTGACCAAAATGCTCTCACGCTTCTATAAACTGATGATAGTGTGGGGACAGCCCCCGTATAAATACAAAGTGGGCAAGAGAAAAAATTGTCTTTATTTCACGGAGACTATTCAACAACTGAAAGGGAATGTCTTGCTGCTTTATGTTCAATGCACAAATTTTTACCGTACATTTTTAGAAAGCAACTTAATGTCGTGACAGACCATTATCCTAAAAGTCGGTTAATGCAGCTGTGGCAACCTAGTGGTTATGGACACGGGTTTGAATCCTGATGCCACTGAAGACCTGCTTGTAAAGAAGTCTGATGCATGTTAAATTAGTAGAGGCTTATTGTTCTACCGTTGGTGTGGTGGGAAGTTCGAAGAAAGGGGAATACCAGTTCAGGCGTTATCCTCGTAACTAGACCGAGGTTCAAAACTACGAGGTCTGTCATCAATGGCCCTCGTGTTGCTTTACACTGGGACGTTAACTTAATACTCACTTACTAAGCTGATTAATTATTCTTAAACGCATTTCAAAGACGATTATCAAGATGGGCTGGGACAAAGACTCGAGCCAATGATTCGAAAGGAACAAAGCCAGCTAAAAAGCTAATGGCTATATGTAAAACTATCAATAAAACCATTTCCGCCAAATGCACAGAAGTGATTCTAGAAATTTTTTTTTTTTACAATTCAATTAAACATGCTGTCACGGTAGTCGAGTGGTCATGATTCCAATTGATTGATTGATTGATTGATTATTAACGTCGCACTGCTTAGCTACACGAGGGCTTTTGGCGATGGACCACGTAATTTTGAACCATGGTCAAGTGACGTGGATGACACCTGAGCTGGCACCCCCCTCTCCTAACTACCACACCACACCAACGGGAGGACGTTTCAGCTCTCGACAGATTTAATGTGCATCGCTGCCCTATACGGCGGGTCTTTAGTGGTACTGGACTCGAACTCGTGACAAGGCAAGTCACGGTCCGATACCTATACCACTCGGCTACCGCGGCCACGTCATGATTCCAAGCTCGTACGCCAGCGTTTCTCAAACCATGGGGAGCAATCCCCTTTGGGAACATAGTAACTCTACAAGGGAGGCGCGAGTATATCAAAAAGTCTAAAATAAAAGATTTTTAAAAAAATTATTTACTTACTGAAAGGAAGCTAAGCAACATACAGTCGAACATAGTAAAAAAATAATTTAAAAAATACACATGTACACTGATATAATACACTTATAAAAATGCATGAGCAATGCACAATGTATTTCATTTATTAATTTGGCAGTACTAAGCTAAGAACAAGTTTAATAATTATCAGTGACCTTATGGGCATGAAACAGAATTATATTCAAAATTTAATACTTATCTTGATAGTTTGTATGGATTATAATTAAAGTCGGGTTGTAGCTTTACGTCAAAATATTTTATTATTGAATTCATTTGCTATTGTATGGAAGGGGAGGGGGAGCGTGATGAAAATTATGATTATAAATTGGGTCACAAGTATAGAAAGTTTGAGAAACACTGTTGTACGCTGTAACATTTCAAGTGAACTTCGTACCACTTACTCCACTAAAAAGCGACTCTATTGCCAGGCTAATGTACATCAAATCTGTTGAGTTTACAGTTCTCAGCTTGACATGAATTTAGAAAATTTGCGTACTCAGTGGTGGTTCTCATAACTTAACTTTAGATCACATTAACGAGGCCCATCGGCAAAAGTATTTAATTTATTTCTGTTGAGGCATTATTAAACAATTAAAAAAATCCCCAAGAAGATGAGAATTCACTACACTTGTTAAAGTTAATCAGGGAGTTATTAGGCACTACGTGACTTATTCCATGAGAAGAGAAATCAACTTGTGGTAATTGATTTCTTAGTAACATCGCTCCTTGCAGCTACACGAGGTCTGTAGGTAACGTATCTCGTAATTTTGAATCTTAGTCTAGTGACGAGGTTGACGTATGAGAATCACACAACTCTTTTATACCACGCCAATGTGAGGACTTTGATTCTTAATAGACTTTTCTTTTAAAAAGCGCCAAAATTAAAATGATGAAAATTTCTAATTTTGTCATTAAAACTGAATTTTCTGTTAAAACCACTTTTTTTCATGTTTTTATTAGTTATTGATTTTATATGCATATCTGAAAAGATCAAATAATGGCTACTTTCAAAAATCACATTAGTAAATTGTCATTACTGTGTATGGATAAATAAAAGGAAGAAAAGAAATAGAACAAAATTTGAACACACCTGGAAAATTAAACTTATTTATTCAATACAATGCAGACCAATCATCGAAGTCTACAGCTTTCCATTTCCAGCAAGAATTCCAAAATATAAAATCGCCAAATTTTTCGACAGAAAATTGTAAACATTAAAAAAAATTAATTTTATATTAAAATGAGCTACTTTTGAGCGGATAATAAACTTTGTTTACATACAAAATATTTAACTACTCTAAAATAATTCTTCTAAGAGTGTGGCAAAATTTCTAATGAGAAATGCTTTTCTTGATACAATTACTTTAAAAAGTATAATTGTATTTCAGAGCTTTCTGTGTAAAGAAAGGTATAAAACTGTGCAATTCTCATTTCTAAAGTTCATTTATCTCATTCCAAGGGACATAACTAGAAGTATGAAGCTCTAATGAATTACTCCCACTTTTGAATACAACTCGTTTCATTTAGCAATCACGGCGTATTTCAAAAAGTCTTGAACCTCCGAGTTGTCGATTTGATGAACACCAGCTTTCCTACGCAACGTGTCTTCAATGGGATGAGGATTTGAGGGGATTGAAAGATACATTAACGTCTCACTCTGAAGCAACAAGAAGGCAATAGGTGATAGACCTTGTAATTTTGAGCCTAGGTCAAGTGAAGAGGAGGACACCCGAGCTGGCACCTTTTTATCCTTACTTTCACACCAGAGTGAGGTCATTGAGCCTATACAAAATTAACGAGCATTGGCTCCCTCTACAATATGGTTCTCCAGGAGCACTAGGGCTAGAACCTGTGACACGCCAGTCACGAGTTTGTAACTGTAACGTCATACCCTTACTCTCCAAACTTTTTATCTCCGTGGACCGGTCAACCTTTGATAATCTTGCCACATCCTGCTGAGAGTGGGACGTTAAATGTTTATATTTTAAATTGTTTTGATTTATTAATTTTATTATTAATGTATATAAATATGCAGAATAAAATACAGGTACACGAAAAAATGGATATAAAGTGAGATTTCCATGGAAAGTTGCACAAAATCGAGAGAAATACACCACATTAAATAAAATGAAAATAATTTAATTTTTCTTGGGTTCCCCGATACCGGTCCACGGCCCAGAGATTGGGAGACCACTACGTTGGGCTACCGCGACATTGCAAAGATTATAGAATTGTAACGACGATCATGAGCTCCCATGACGAATCGGCTATAGCGAACACTTGATCACCTTGCTCCAAATTTTACGATTACTTTATCATTGACATTCGTAGGCTTAAGCGGCATTCACACCTAGACAGTCAGCGTTGAGCGTCTAGCCAATCTCTGGCGAAAAGAAGTCTCTGATTGGCTAGATGCTCAACGCCCGACGCTGACTGCCTTGTTGTGAATGCGGCTTTACGTTTTGGAGGGAGTAATGAAAAAAAATTTGAAAAACAGATGTTTGAAGCATGGATCAAATTTTAGCATTCCTTCATTGAATCAATATCAATATATTGCATAGGAAAAATTATAATTTTATACGTTAGCTTTTTAGGATAATCATAATAAACTGTTGATCTACCGAAAACGTTTCTTAATTTTTAGTTTCAAAACTAATGGCAACGATTTCCTTGTTCTTCATTTCTGTTATCACGTTGTTTTGCTCCTGTTGAAATATCTGTAATATTGTTCCTTGAAGGAAACTGTTTGTTTGATAGTTTAAGTTTTGCACTGTTTTGGTTCTTTTTACAATGGGTTCAGAGGAATTTCAAAAGCGATTATCGCAGGAATTAGATAACATGAAAAATATTCAAAAATCTATGCAGAAGGCTATGGCTGCAAAGCAAACTTTAGACGGTCAACTTTCTGAAAACAATGTTGTTAAAGAAGAACTAGAATTTCTTACACCGGAAAATAAAGTTTATAAAATGACCGGCCCTGTTCTTGTAGAACAAGATATCCAAGAGGCTAAACAAAATGTTGAAAAGCGAATAATGTTTATTACATCCGAAATCAAGCGCAATGAAGAATTACTGAAAGATTTAAGTAATCAACAGGATAAACAGCAAGAAATATTACAACGACTCCAAAAAGAATATGCAGATGAACAACAACTTAAAATGGCTAAGAAATAAAGCTTGTGCAATTGTATAAAAGTTTTCCTGCTGTACTTTTCAACAAGTAATTGCTGTGTTTTAATACTGCGGATCGTCGAAATTTGTGTTACAGAAATTATAAGATCTACTTCTGATAAAAGCTATTCAATAATTTATTACTGTCATATATCTGTATACATTTTATAAGATAAATTTAAATTACCAGTTAACCATAACCCAAAAAGTAGTATTACAAAGTATTGAGACATAATTTGATTTAATGCTTATTTACATGCATTTTAGGGCTTGAACTCAGCTGATATGTTATTTTTCATTCCTTGATATTCTGGTTTTAATTAAATATTTAAAAAAATGCTGTATAAAATTGTTTTTTTTTATCTTCATTTGTATGTGTTTTTAACTTAATAACTAAGGATTGGATCACATTTCTGTAAAAATAAGTTATGTTCACTTTAAAAGCTTTGGTGCTTGTGTATTATACTGTCATCTAATTTAAATCAAATAAAAAAATGTCATAATTATGCAGCAAGTGATGGAAACCCTTCCTCTAGACATTTGAACTTGGTAATTATAAGGATGCCAGCATTCAGTGGCATTTTTTGAATAAGCAATGTTAATTAAAGTGTAGAATAGGGAGTCAGTTTGCAAAAGTAATTTTTGTTTTAGTGTTGTACAGGGGGGCCCCCGGGGGGCTGCCTTTTTTTTTTTTTTTTTTGGCGACTAAAAGCGGTCGCCTAGGTACTTTTTTCGGAATTATTATTTATTTTAGAATGAATCCGATACCTCACCATGTCATTTAGATAAAAATTGCCAAATCCGATGTCCCTCCCCCCCATACTACACCTGAGCCATAATTTTTTAGCACCAAACTATGAATAATTAATCTGAGAGGTTACAAAATAACATTTTTCAAGAAAAAAATCAATATCTTGGAGAAGTACAAATAACAATACTTTAAAATATCATTCATGGATTAGAATGAAGCTCTTATCTCCTTGCGGGTGGTATATTTGACATTTGCAGTGATCAATCTTTTATCCATATGTCATTGTATCATACATTTTTCCCTTTCATTTTAAATCATTAAAAAAAAACTAAATTGTGTTTCTTGAAGAATTAAATGGTTTTATCTGAACATGCAAATTTTAAATTATGAATAGCAATCTAGTATAAAGAACATGGGACTTTATCGGAATAAGATATTTCAAAGTATAAGAGTTGCAAAATTAAACAGTTTGCAGAATGAAATTGTTATCTTGCTATAAAATCTAAATAAATATTACCAAATCCAACCATTCCCAATTCTACTCTCCAGCTGGTAGTGCCTTATTTCATGAAAGTAGCTTTATAATACAAAAGGCCTTTGTGGGGTAATTTATTTTGGTTCATCTTTAAGTTTTGATTAATATTATGCATCCTTGGAAATATTACCTGTTGTGTATCTTTTTGGTAAATATTTTTAAAACATTTAAATTAACAGCTAGAAAGGTTTAAAGGATATATATTTAAATATAATTTGGAAGTTATGATTATGACTAT
The DNA here is from genome assembly GCA_019973955.1 of Trichonephila inaurata madagascariensis. Taxonomy (NCBI): domain Eukaryota; kingdom Metazoa; phylum Arthropoda; class Arachnida; order Araneae; family Nephilidae; genus Trichonephila; species Trichonephila inaurata. The sequence continues at coordinate 341,188 of BMAV01006825.1, forward strand.
TTTTTAAACCATGGCTTTGTTGGAATGCTGTACCAGTTTCTTTGGTACTTATGTTTTATGACAACTGTATTGGCAACATTTTATGAAACAAAGTGCATGATTGCCAATTCAGCCCGTACCTGTGTGAAATCAGGGTTGCCAACTTGGCGAGTGATCTGAAACATTAGCATTGTTGCAATAGTATATAAGTACTGCTTTTTTTTATATGAAGAAACAGAGTTATTGATTTATTGCAAGTTGTTTTTTTGTCCTTCCAAACAGAAACAGTACTATTTCCATTTGTTTCATAAATGAAACCCACTTTTGTTTAGGATAAGAGATTGATGTCTTAAAATAACTAGCATATTTACTTTGGTTGAGCACTTTATGCATGTATTATTTTTCCCAAATAAGTATAATTTGAATAATAAAAGTCTGATCATGTATGATTAACCTATAGTGTTGTTAGTATTAGTAATATTCATAAATGAAATGGGAAGGTTTGGATATTAATTTCTTGTGCATATTAATTTTGATACTGTTTTTAAGTTGACATCAAAAGAATATATGATTGAGTAGTAATAAAGCTATTTAGTTATTTATTGAATCTATGCTTACTTAATAAAGTGTGTCTATGATGTAACATAAAAACAAAAAGACCCAGATGCCTGATGTGCATAATGGGTGATCCTTGAAGAGCTTTTTTTCGAAATTCCTTTTAGATATTTTTAAATATCCCATTTTTAAGTGATTTTTCATAGTTTTTTAGATGTGATGCTATGTTTGCTCTAAATGTTGTAAATTATGTAGTTTTGCAGAGATCTTTACTTATTTCATTATCATATTTATACACTCATTTCTGTTAGGTCCACCAAGTTCCCATTTTGTTTCATCACCAAAAAGGACAATCATCCATTTATGACAATTTGAAATATGATTATAATCCCTTTGCAATCTCTCGCAAAGTTTTGAGAGTGGTGATGTGTAGATCATATATTAAGATTCTGTTATTCGTCTTCGAGCGATGTCATGGAGTTTTGCTACCTGGAAGCCAGGTAATTTCATGAACTGACATTTTCTGACAAACCATTCTTAGTATCCATTTTACGCAGTCTTGCCGAATAAGGTTTTAGTTCATATAGATTCTTATTAGTCAATACATAATAAATTGTACTTTTAGAACAATTTAAAAGAGTTCTGAAAAATTATCAAAAGCTCTCATTTACATATTTCAGATTCTACTGAAATCAATTCACTTGTGTTTAGAAAGTTAAAAGGAATTTTGACACATTTGACTGCTAATACTCATTTATGACTTGCATTTTTGTAACTCCTCATTTTTTTTTTTTTTTTAATGCTCTGAATGAACTGATAACTATGCCATTTGAACGCAGTATTAACCATTCCATTCAAAGATCACATAACCTGTGAAACTGCAAGGTTTTTGTGTTAGTTTCTTTAATTTAATTACATTTCTACTTAAAAGTATATCAAAGTGTTTTTAGTACATTATTTTTCAGTAGTATTTGTGAAATAAATTCTGGATTTATCTCAATATCAAATACATAGTTAATTCAAAAGTTCATTTGAAGTAGAAAAATTTTGTATTTTACTAAAATGACATTTTTTATTTGGGGAAATAATTTTTAATAGTTGCATTAACACATTCTGCCATTTATATGAACATACAATTGTTTTCATAAAAACAATTGTATGTTGTATTGTTTTTATGAGCAAGTATTCTAATTAATATGAACACAAAATTTAATTTTTTAAATTTATGCTTCGCTAAAAAGAGGTGCACTTTATCTTTATGATTACAGAATTGATATTATTGAAGTACATGTCTGCGTAAACACTTAAGTATTTGTAAAAATTATAATTATGTGGAATAATTTTGTTAAAACCTTTTTTTCTTAACCCCTTAAGTGCCGCAGGCATGTATACACTTCCTGCTCAGCTGGTGTGTTTAGTGTTCCGGATGTGTATACTCGTCCTGCCAAAGGATGATTTTTTGCATTATGTTGCTCTGTTTAAAACTAGTCCCACAGCTTTGGAATACAATAAAATGACATAGATAGTGCTCCTAAAGAATTATTTCAGAAAAGAGGTGGGGAAGGAATTTGAAAGGGCATATTCTAGTAATAAGGAAATTCATAGCCAAGTAGTTTTTCAGTACCGTTAACATCTAAGAAAAGTGTGATGCGAAAATGTGTTGTTTGTGCATGGAAAAACATTCACTGTAAATCTCGCTATCAATGCACTAAATGTGATGCTGGTTTATGTGTTCAACCATGTTTCAGGATATATCACACAACAGTACAATATAATAAAAAATTATAACGTAACTCTAGACATTAAATTTTGTATTTTCATTTTATTATTTCTCTTTTCTTTTTTAAAGTAAACAATTTTTAGGTTGAAAAACACACGTTTCTTCTTTTCCCCTGATAAACAGTGTAACAACACATGCCTGTGGAAAAAACGGTGGCACTAGGGGAGGGTGAATTTTTTAGCTTTCTTTGGCACTTACGGGGTTAATGCTTCCTCAGTAAAATTATTTCAATTGCTCAATGTTTATGAGCACAAATGTATTTGCTCATTTTAAATTTTTATTAGTTCTGAAAAATATATTGTCAATAGGAATGAATTTCAGATTACTGAAGAGATAAAAGCATAAATGATTGAATTTTATCCAACCTTATGGTTATATACAAGGCAAACAAAAAAGTTTTTGCTGTTTTTAATGACATACAAACAGCATAGCCAGACACAAAGCATAATCTTGCGTGGGTGCATAAGTGGTCTTGCGCTGTGCGGGACAGTATCCTGGGGGGACAACCAATGTTTGGAACGCTTGGGTGTGTCATACAGAACCCACTTCTCGTCACTGTTCAGCACCTGATTGAATATGGATGCGCTACAATGGTGAGAAAGCAACGATAAACAGGCTGCCACTCGTTGCTTATGGACGTCCAACAGCACGTGAGGAACCCACTTGCTCAGCCTTTATGTCTTACCTAAGCAGTGCAGAAGTCTAACTGTTGAATTGCCTGGCAGGTTCACCACATGTTTGACTACTGTCTTCCTCAATGGCCACCTGTGGTCGTCCTGTTCGAGCTTTATCACAGAGGGACAAATCTCCCGACCAGAATTTTTGAAACCAATGCCTTGCCAGCACTATCCCCAAACGCTTGACATATTCAGCGGCTGATAAGCCCACTTTGAAGTCGTAAAGTAAACAACCCCGAACGAGCTCTTTCGATACGTCCATTTCACTTCACTAATGTACGAGTTCCAATTGATGAATGTGAGCAGTGGACCTGCTTTTATAACTGAAATTCCTACTCTCGACTGACGGTTTCTCAGTCACATCATACACGAATTTGCATACTTATTTTCACTTCTTTCAATGGAAACACGCAAATGGCAAGAACTTTTTTGTTTACCTTGTACCAGACTATAATATGGTAAACAGCTATTCTAACTGTTTGGTACAGAGAAATGAAACAAAATGCTTAATTTTTTTCACTTGCTGGTTTTTTAAGACAATCTTTTAATGAATTTCAATTTAATATTGTAAATATATAATCTTATTTTATTGATGCAATTCATGTAAAAGCTTTAAGGATACTAGGTATATTTTGACATTAAGCTTGTTAATAGAGAGAACAATTTATCATTTAACGCTTCTGTTCAAAAAGTTTGATAAAACATATTTTATGAAAGGTATTCACTAATAGTAACTTCAAACAAAGTTCGCTGTGCTTTAAAGTAATCACCATCTGATATGTACATCTAATAAATTGTGTACAAAGCACTGAAATTATGAGGTGTTTTTTGGAATGGTTTGGCAGCAATGTTTCATAGAATCTCCCAATCATCAAAAATCGTTGTCCTTCATGAAACTGTCAATACACTTAAAAAATAAAAGAACTTGTCCATACATCACTAAAAGCTTTTCATGACAATCTTTTGCTGACTTTCCAAGCTTAAAACAAAATTACTTATTGACACAATTGATCTGCATTGTTCTTTACAAACCTGCTGCACTTCCAATGTACATGTAACGAAACAAGATGTGTAAAACATGTCTTTGCTAACCAGCTATGCACATACTACTTCACATAAACTTTGCTGCACATATCAATTTTTACCAGTATGTGAAGCTCATTCTGAACAAAGGTTTTATATATATTTAGTTTATTAAATAGAATTGATAAACTACTGATATATAATTACTTGAATAAGGAATTTTTAAAACACACAATGAAACAATAATTCAGATTTAAAATTCTTTAAATCAGGGGTGGCCAATCCAAATGACCTTGCGGGCCACTTCGGAAGAACTTTACAATCCTGCGGGCTGCATATAAAATCATATCTTTATATTAGATTTAGATCCATTACAAACATTTGTTGGAGTGAAAATTTAAAACAGACTGATAAATTATTATTGTTTTTCATGTATACAAACATAGATAGTATAAGAATAATGCAATGATCAAATAATGTTTAATTTATTTAATTAGTGAGATATCTGTTTCACAACTCTTTCACTTAGTTTTTGCAAGTCGATCTCAATGCATGTGTATTTGCATATCATAATTGATGTTGCAGATTTTTGTGCGTTTAGTTAGAGCATGATTTATATTTGATCAATTTCAATTTAGAAAAAAAAAAAAAGAGATTCTCAGTAAAAGAAGCAATGTGATAAAATAATAACAGTTATGGGATTTATTTTAAATAAAAAATATTATACAAAATTGTTGAATTTTGTAAAGTTGTAAAGAATCTCGCAAGTCGCAAAATTATTCAAGGCCCCCGGGCCGCGTGTTGTACACCCCTGCTTTAAATAAATACATTTTTCCTGGTACAGATGTAATTAGACTACTTTGTTTGTATAATATCTCTACTTATAATGAAATGTTGAATATATTTAAATTAGATTGATGTTACATTATCCACTAAATAAAAACTGAAATAAAGCTTAACAAATCTTTTAAGGAATTCTTAATATATAAAGATTATTTGGATGAAACTGTTTCTTAGATGACTATTTTATAGCCTCAATTTCAAGGAATATAATGGCACCATGAATTTTTAATTTATTATCAATTATTTATTAAATTAGTACATTGTAAAATTGATTATATATAGATTAAAATTTTTAATTAAATTAATAAAAGTTTTTCTGTTAACTTATAAATGAACTTTCAAAATTTTTTTTTCTTTTTATGTTTATTATGTGCTTAAGATATATGCAAAAAAAATTTTTAACACAGATAAATATTCATTTCAATTTTATTTTTTCAAATCACAAAACATGAATATATAAAAATAAAGAAATATGTGTAAAAATATAAACTTATAAAAAATTATTTTAATATAATATTCAAATTTTAATAAGTTCATCCAATATATTATGATGTATCTTACACAAAATTTCAATAAGTGTGATGTCATTCATATCAACAAAATTTATGTAACAAGCCATAACTAGAAATTATGTTCTAGTTAATCATTTGGAAATCACATTGCTACTAAAAAACAAATGAATTACTTAATCTATTTTTCTTTCAACATAATTTTTATGTATTTTTCATGCAATAAATCAACAATTGTAAATTTTTCATTCAAATAATGTTAACAATGTGTCTGTTTTCCACGGGCAATCATTTTTTCAACATAACTTCTATTTTCTGGAGATAGGCTACGTAATTCTGCATCTGAATTAAATGCATCTAAAGTATTTTCTCCCACAACATAACCATTTAGTTTGGCTGCAATAGTAGAATCAACTAAATTGTTTGGCTTCAGTCCAAGACAATTGAATAATTTCACATGATGTGTTTGAAGATAGTATTTTTGATGATAACTGTGGGAGAAAAAAGTACATAAAACACATTTTTATTAAAAAGAAAATCAATGATACAGTTAAATGAAATAATT
>BMAV01006825.1:347128-365053 GCA_019973955.1 Trichonephila inaurata madagascariensis
AAATAATTAGGAAAAAATATTAAAAATAGAGAAATTATTTCTAAAAATTAACACATTTCTCAGCCAATTTATCCAATAACTCATCTTTAATATATTGAAAAATACATATCGAGATCAAATTTTCGAAAGTAACCTATCATACTCGTCTTATTTGTCAACAACTTGGCTAACTAAATATGCAACATTGGATAGGAGCAAGGCTTAAGGTAACAATTGAAAAAAATTGTTAATTTAATAACAGAAATGATAGCTCCATGTATACAGTAGTGGCAAAATTGTGGACACTTTTTAAAATTATGTTTTTTAAGTTTGTATGCTTATAGAAAATTTTATGTTCCACAAAATGCAAAGTATTTTATATCATTTTAAAGAGAAGTTAATACTGAATTCTATACAAAAAACAAAACTCAAATATTTCCAACACAAAATAAGTTATGCAGCAATAACTATTGATACACATTAGATACTCATGATAGCAGTGCGTTATCAGAGCTTACTGAGGTTGCCTTTATTCTTTATTACCGCTTCACATCTATTGAACTGAAAATAGTTTTAAGCTCTTAATTTGTTATTACATGATGTCAGGAAACAATTATATCCTCAATTAGTTCTTTTTATTTCATGGGTACCTCATTCGGGCAAGAGTTTTGAAACGGTGCCACAAGTTTTCAATATGATCGAGGTCAGGACTGTTTCCTGGCCAGGATAGCAATGATATTTAGTCAAAAAGCAATGACATCAAATAAAAGAGTATGTTGGACACATGTGTGACGAGAAAGTGGTATTTCCTATGTTAAAATTACATAGCAGGTAGGTAGTTCAGTGACTACATCTGGGGACTGAAAGTTTTGTTTAAGTTGTCAGGAGACACATTTAATAAAAAAAAACAGGAAAAGGTGCACCACATCTGTTGACGACAGAAGAACAAAAATATTATGTTTCAGAGATAAAAGAATTTCATGTACAGCTATCAGAAGTAACTTGAATGATGCTGGTGTTTGTGTCAGTTCAAAAACAATCAGGAATAGATAAGCAGAAGCAAGACTAAAAAGTAGAATTCCACGAAAAAATCCATATCTCAATTTACGGCAGCACTAAAAGAGACTACAGTGGTCAATGGAACACATTAATTGGACAAATGATTATTGGTCACAAGTTATATGGAGGGACAAAACTAAAATATCGTTGTTCGGTAGTGATAGCCTAAAATATACAAGACGAAGAATAGCTGAAATGCTACATCCTGACTGCATCCAGGCAACTGTGAAATACCCGCATAGTTTTATCATTTAGTCATGCATATTAGCAGATGCTATTGGTCGCCTTCATATCTCCAATGGGATACTGAATGTCATAAAATACACTGACATCATTCTAGAACCTAAACTTTTGTCTTCCATCAGGAATCTATTTACCAACAAAGCTTCATTTATTTTTCAGCAAGATTCTGCTATTTCCACACAGTAAACTAATCAAAAGATTGGTACTGTTCTAAGATCATTGAGTTGTTGTCCTGGCCAGGAAACAGTACTGACCTTGACCTTATCAAAAACTTGTGGCACCGCTTGAAAACTCTTGCCCGAATGAGGTACCCATGAAATCAAAAAGAACTAATTGAGTATATAATTGTTTTCTGACATCATGTAATAATGAAGGAAGAGCTTAAAACTATTTTCAAATCAATGAACCATCAATGTGAAGCTGTAATAAAGAATAAAGGCAACTTCATTAAGCTCCGATAACTCACTGCTATCATGAGTATCTAATGTATATCAACAGTTATTGCAGCATAACTTTTTTTGTGTTAAAAATATTTGAATTTTGTTTTTTGTATAGAATTCAGTATTAACTTCTCTTTAAAATGATATAAAATACTTTGCATTTTGTGGAGCGTAAATGTTTCAATTCACACAATTTTAAAAAGTGTCTACAATTTTGGCCACCACTGCATATAAAATACACGGTTGATCATATAAAATACAATATCAAGGACAAGAGTCGTCAAATGCAAATTTATTACAGAGATAACACGCATTAAAAATCAGTATTAAAACATATTTGAGGTTGATTATCTCCTCCAGCTTTCTATTATAACTGTACATAAAATGGATAATGTGGCAACATCTACAGGCACTATGCACATAAAGCTTGTCAAAATTGGCCACAAAGAATTCTGGAAGCAAGGATTCTATATCTTTCATTTTCTTATTACTTTTACACTTTGACATTGATTTATATGAGCAATGTACATTCACAGAAAAAGTTTCATATCTAAATAATGTGATTTCATTGCACTGAAGTGTTATTACATTTTCAGTACTGTTAGAAAAACCCCTCAATACAAAAAAAGGACTGATCCAAATGCTTATGAAAATAGTTATGTTGCTTATTGAAGCAAAACTGGAACTATGCATATCACTGCCAAGAAGTAATAGCATTAGGTCATTGGGATTTGGCATACTTTAGTACCCTCCATTCAAATGGTCGTAATGATATACAAGTACTTTTAACTATAATTGTTATTTTTACTATTTTAATTTAAAATAATCCCATCACCCATTGTCTGATTAGCTCTGATTCAATACTAATTCAAAACACAACTGCAGCAAAATAATAATAGTAATTAATAAAAAAAAATACTCACTCTTCAGCATTGTAAAATTTGTTAAATGGTTCAATAGCTGTTACTATAGGTCTGCTGGAGGTATTCTCCATTTCTTTTTTGCTCTCCTGGGCCAAAGACTTTTGCTCATCATCTCTATAAAAAATGACTGAACGATATTGTCTTTTATGGGTTTCTGTAGGATCATGATTTTTCCAGAAAAGTTTTAAAAGCTTCTCATAACTAATGACTTCAGGATCAAAATCTATATCAATAGCTTCAGTATGATCACCTCTGAAAAAATTTAATTTGTTAAAAATTAGAGCAATATTTTCTATAAATTAAAATTTCTTAAGTTATAAATCCCAAGGTACACTTTTTATTTCTAAGCACTGCACATGTATTTTTTAAACTTGTTAAAGCATTCATTAATAAAGGTCTGTACACATTATTCAAGTATATTTACAACATAAATTATTCAACTGTAATAGTGATGAAAGTATATGAAAAAATTTCAGTTAAATCATTTTTAAAAAAAATGTGCATGTGCAACATATTTAGAAATAACATTAAAATACAAAATATTTCAGTCATTAATAAAAAAAAATTATAAATAAGATAATATAAATTATACTTTTTCACAAAAACCTATATGCATTTTTAGTATAAAATAGGAATATACGACTTCATTCTAGATATCCTTGGGTCAATATTAAAAATAGTTTTTTCTATAGGAAAACTTATTTGAATTTGTTCTTGTTTAAGAAATTTCTGTACATAAAATTTGTTGATTTTGGTCCGTGTCTGAAGAACTTAAAAATACCTCCTTCTCCCAAAAAAAACTTTCAAATATAAAAGAAAAAAATCAATCAACAAATAATTTTAAAAAGTACTAAAAAAAATTAGTTTCCTATATATATTTTAAATCAGATAAAACTCTCACAAAAACAAAGAAAAATAGTAAATAAGAGCTCTCAATTAACATTATACTATTAAAAGTATTCGATAAAACTAAGGATAACAAAATTAAAAATGATATTTAGTATTGTAAAGAACATTTCTCTTTTTAAATATATGTAATACTTTTTTTAAATCAATCAAATAAGTTTTTTTCTTTGTAAGCAGTACTTAACTGCATTATTTTATAGCTCTAGAAGCCTTTTATAGATGGATACAACATTCAATGACCAAATCTATTTGAATCTTTCAAAATGAAAAATTCTTATCAAGCACAGTTTGTAAACAGGAAAACTTATAATAATTCCTTTAATTAGTGGTTGCCAAACTTATGAACTTTCTGATTTTCCATATGGATTTTAAATCCTACTGCAAGGTATCCAAAAAAAAAGAACTACCAACTTAAAAAAAAAAATCTTAATTTGTTTATTGCTTATAAACAAATCAACATTTTTAGAAAATATTGAATCAGTTTTAACTAAACTATATGTAACAAAAAGAAACAAATTGAATTGCACATAAAAAATTGCAGTTAGTAATAAATAACAAATGTAATATCAGATTTTTTTATCAGATTAAAATGAGATGGAGAGTAGATAATGACTGCCATTTGAATACAGTTGTCCAAATGTAACTCAGAGTCACTTTTTGTGGATATTTTTAGTAAATTTCATACTGGAAAAAGAAACCTCACACAGATATGTAGAGCTGACCATGGCCATCACTTTGAGATAAACCTGGATCAAAATTGAATATTTTTCTTCAGGAACAAAATGCCAAATATTTTCAGAACTTGAAGAAAGCAATTTTACAGAAAAATAACTTTGAATATCAACCAGTTTAACTCCACTGCAGCATTGTCTACTTGTAAATCAAAGTGATCCATGAAATAACCAGAAATAACTCTAGCATCAATCTCTATCAAAAGCAATCGATAAACTGTGCAAAAATTGAAATTCCTTGGAAATCTTGGAAGTTTTTAGTGAATACAATTCTCAAATCTGAAATAATTTCAACATATTGTTTGCTGTTGCAAGGAGGCATTGAAGGTGTTTTTGTTAGGAGTTTGTTTCTAACAGGGTTTCTTGGATGATACTTCACCCCACAATTCTAACTTTTTTGAGAATATGAAAAATCTGAAATTATTCAGCCAATATCTTTATCTTAACCTTGAATTTGAAAGTTAATGATATTAATCCTTCCAGTGAAAATCCTACAGCCAAAACAGACTTTCTAGTTAATGGATGTGGATTGACCTCATTCTTTTAAAAATTCTCAGGCTGGAAGGAACTCCTAAAAACATAACAAAACTCTGCCTCAACTCAAACAACTAACTTCCATGTAAAGCAATCACCAAATTAGCAATTTAGTACATCAGCTAGTGCTCTGAGCTAAGCGAAACATTAATGTAATCTAACAAAAATGTCCCCTCACCAATTAATGAAGAAATTATAATATTTTCATCTATGGCATTCTTTACTATTAGATTTCAAGCAGAAAATGTTTTTATCTTGGCAGACTGTTTACTTTGGCAACCAAGGTACAGTGGAAAGGCAAACTTATTCCTATAAGATCATTTGTCCTCTATATTTGATAAGAGCTCTCTGTTTAAAATCAGATGTTCCTAAAAAGGTAGACAATTCTTTTTAAATTAAAATTTTTACTGCCCTTGTTGAAAAGCTTAATTTTTTCAGCAAGAGCAATAAAAAGGCCCTTGATAAAATGCCTTTGATATTCATTGTGAATAAAAAAAAAATTTTAAGTTTCTTTACAGTTTATTTTCCTGCTTAGTTTAACTGATGTTTTATTTAACTCAATTTCCAAAATGATTTTTGAAACACAAGGGAAAAGTGCCTGTGATACTATGATAAACTACTCTAAAAGTATGATTTTAGTTATCAAAAGGTAAATCTTGAAAACATAAATATTTCATTGTTGAATTAAGAAATACAGTAAGAGAGGAATGAGTAAGCATTGTATTAAAAGGTCTACGAGAAATAACAGTTGAAAGTAAATCGGGTATGATTTAGATTTTAATGAGAACAAATACATGGATTTGAAAATACAACTGCAACTTCATTTCTTTTGAGATTGCAATCTTGGAAGTGAAAGCTTCTTGAGTACAAATAAAACTCAATCTCTTTATTTCAGATTCAATTCTATTCTAAATTTCCTATTTATAATGAAAAATGCACAAAAGCAGCAATTAAATTAGAAATATTACATCTTTCTGGGTGATTTTAAAAAAGTTTATTTTTCCTCTGAAGAATTTTAATTCTAATAGAAAATAAGTCTTTATATTTTAGAAATGATATTCTTATTTCTTACTGTATTAAAATGTTCCACGATTTCATTAAATTCTACTTATTTCCTTTTACTTACGATGAAATATGTGTTTTACATTATTTTGTTTGGAATTTCCCATTTTGCTGTCCGTGAATGCATCAATCTATCAATGCATATCAATAAGCAGTCGAAAAAAAAAAAGAAAAAAAAAACTTGTCAACTCCTTCAAGGGACATCCTAATCTACATTTTAACCGATCTTATCATTATTCAAAAAAGAATTTAACTAGATTACACCCTGATATCTAAAGTTAACCGGAAATATATATACTGTTTAAAATTAAAACACGAAAAAACTTAAAAATAAAGCAATACGGTAATTAAACGAAAGCAATTAAAGATGTATTTTACAATAGGACGTTTCATTGAAATTTTCTTACGGATAAATAAAAATATATAGTAAAGGTAACATAACTCAGTCTAATATACGTGATAAGTCAGAAAAAAAAACAACTTACAAATTTCGGTAAGTAGGATTATGTAACGTTCCTCCTGTATATCCAACACGAGTGCGATGAACACCTTTCTGACATCCAAATAATGCATCGGGATGCCAAAAGCAACCCATAGCAAAAGTGGCCGTTTTCATATTTGGAGGCAACGTACTAACAAAAGCGGCAGCTTTCAAAGGTGGAAACACAATTGTAAACAATGATCGTACACTGGAAGTGATATTATTACGCAATGCATGCATCTTGAATAGTAGAAATGAAAGTATTTTCCCTAAGTATTTATTCAGTTTATTACATGTCAAAAGGATACATTTATTATTTAATAATTATTTAGACACAAGTACTGTTAAATGTACAAACCAAATAATACTTTAATAAAATAATTAACACAAATTATAATTTATTCCTCTCATAACTCATTTACACTAAGGTAATCAGAAATTACCTGCGACACAGTCAAATAAGTAGTTGAGAGTGCAATAAACATTAAAAACAAATTAACTGTATTCAACTATTCGAGATCTGTTGTAGCCAGGCCTCATGAATTTCATTTGATTTGATAGTGTACTAACACATCGTACTCTGAAGTTACATACGGGCTCGGAACTTTGGTTAAGTGACGAAAACGATACTTAAACTGACACCCTTTCTAAACTTTGAATTGCTGTAAGGAATGAGGGAAGAACTGGATAATTCAGTTGTATCTGATGTCTCTACTATTCATTGATGATTGTTTTTAGCATAATCCCCCTTTCTCCCCACACATTTATAGGGGTAAGGTGGTTGGTTTGAAATTTCTTGAGTTTTTAGTGGACTAGCAGTTGGTGATGCAAATTCACTGTTCCAGTGTAATATCTTTTGACTTGTGGAAGTTTTTTATTCACTTTGTTCTTCGCATCTGACGCTGTGGTTGTTTATTAACATCGCACACTAAAAAAAAACATAAAGGCCGTTGGTGATGGAAAAGGAGTTTTGAGAGACGCTCAAGTGCTGAGACCAGGGCGGCTCTAGGGCCGGACAAACCGGGCCCCTGCCCGGGGTGGCATTTGGATCAAATTTAATTAATATATATATTTTTTTCTTACAAAAATTTTTATACATTTTTTGAAATATTCTTGAGTGTGAATTTAGTATTTCATTTTACCTGTCTTACTCTCTTATTTTGTATTCTGTATGTTTAATGTCAGTTTTTTTTTATGTTGAAACTTAAGAATTCGAGGCGGGGGTGTATGTTCAATCATGAAATTTGATAAGTTTACTCATCTTGCTCTCCATCTCGGAGTATGGTCACAATAGACATTCCTTTCACCCATAAGATGTCCAGTGTCAGCTGCCCAAAAGGAGACAGGCGTAATAAGAGTTTTTTGTAGATAGAGAGCCCTAGGAGAAGTTTTATTTCAGTCTTGAGTGCAGTCACTATAAGTTAGAATAAACGTTTGTGATTCCCACTATCAGTAGACTCTTTTTAGATGAAATTGGCATGCTGCAGGCGCGATCCCTTCTCTTACATTTTACTCATTTGAAATAACAAGTAATTAAGTCCTTAGTGTCGAATTTTTTTGTATAAAAATAGTATATAAATAATACACGAGAATATATAAGATATTGTTGTGCTGCTTTTTTGTCCACAAGAATTATTCAAGTTTTATAGGTATTTATTTATGTGAGCAATTTATCATTTCAATTATAATTTTTTGCTTTGGAGAGAGAGCGGCATTTTCCATTTTTGTCCGGGGAGGCAAAACTGCTAGAGCCGGCCCTGCTGAGACAATATCTGAGCTTCCTCAAACTCTCTAACCTCGTCAAGGTACGGACTTTAAGCTGAGATATATTTAACGTGCATCCTCCACTCTACACGGTTTGTAACACTAGGAGAGTGATATACTGTCGCACTGTAAAGCTGCACCAAGACTATTGGTGATTGTTCTCGTAATTTTGAACTATGGTCAAGTAATGAGGACGACACCTGAGCTGGCATCCTTCTCCTAATTTCCACACCACACCAAAGGAAGGATGTTTGAGACTCGACATATTTAACTTTAACGTGCATCTGCTTCCTCTACATGGCCGGTCTTCAGTGGTACTAAGCTCGAACTCATGACACGATAGCCACAACTCCGTAACCTTGACCACTAGGCTATCACAGCCATGTAACACTGGAAAAGAAAGTATAGAATTTGGAATGGCAGTAGAAATTCTGGCATCAATAGCATTAGTTTGGAATTTTTTCCCAAGTGGTTATTTTATTTGATTTGATTCATTTTGCACAATAAAACAACAAGAGGACTATTGGCGACGGACCTCATAATTTTAAATCGAGGTCAAGCGCCAAGGACGACACCCGAACGGGACCCCCCCTCCTCCTCCTTTTAAACTTTCACAACCCGCTAACTTGAGGACTTTGAGCTTCGAAAGATTTAACGTGAATAAGCCTCTCTACACGGTGGATCTTAAATGGCACTAGATTTCGAGCACACGACTCGACAGCATTGGCCACGAGTTCATGCCCATAATTTAAATTTTTTTAAAAAAACCTGATGTAAAAATATTGTGTGTTTTTCACTCAGAGAATTTTTGGCTCAAGTGTAGTATAGGGGGAGGGGGCTTTGAAATTGGCGATTTTTATCTAAATGTCATGGTGAGATAACGAATTTATTCTGGCTTCCGTATACTTATCGATAAATGAAGTTTCTTGGCGACCGCTTTTGGTCACCAAATGGAATTGACTTCGCCCAGGGCTTCCGCTATACTACACTTTAACCAAATTCTTAAGGAAATGAATACAAAATGAAGGAATTGGATTTTAATATATTTTATAGATTAAGCGACTTTAACATGACTGGTTGTTCTTTTGCCAGTGCGGTTTGTAAATATTCTCCGGTTTCAATGCATAGTTAATCGTAAGAATGACAGAATGGATTTTTGCTGTATGGGAGTTCATTTATGTTTTCTAGACGGTGTGTAAAAATTTAGTCCTACTTAATTACGAATTGATTCATCCTGCCTTACCGTGAATGCTTTTTCCATTGCTTCATCAACCTTTCTCATAACTTTTTGAGAGAGCCTGCTGGCCTTTTTAGGTGTATGTTTCTACTACTTTCTGAATTGTTCTTTAGTAGTATTCTGAATTTTCATACACATTTTTTTTTTCACAAGTCTCATAATCAATCATTGTCTCCTTCCAATGCATGATCTTTTATAAAAGTGTAAACCTAAGCCAGTAGACTCGAAAAACTCCTTTTTTAAACAGTTTTCGCAACCAGGAAGTCTCTGATTAATTCATTCTTTCATATCGGTTACTTCAAGAGCAACTAGGGGTTCTGCAAAAAAAGAGCTTATTAACCAGAGTGAAATTCAGCAATGATTTTGTCGACAATCGCATTACTGCACGACGGTTTCTCGACAAGACCAGGATAACTAGGCCAGACTTCCGAGTGTTATAGCAAAATCTACTACAAAGTTACTCTCTCCTGAACTTGGAACGCGAGATCTAACGTACTACTATCATTCTTTATGGTTTTGAGAACCAAGGGAACTTCTTCAGTAGGTCATGCTTTTGCAAACTTTTTGCCAATAACGAGAGAAGTTATTTTCTGACATTAGATAGCCTACAGATTATTTTATGACTCGTAACAAATTATTCCTTTTTTTTTTCCAAACAAACTTTTCTTTGTTCTTGCATATAATTTCTGTGAATCTATGAATAAGTAAGAGCACACAAATCTGGTGAACACAAATTAGGCGATATTTTGAAAAAGACTCGTTTCTGAAAAGTAGTTTTCAATTTTTGCTCTGCACATCAACACCTTTTCAACAGTACCACATGACAAAATCAATGGGAAACTCCATTTCCTTAGAAAGTTTCACTTCTTTAATCAATGTCTATCGTTAAGTATTCTAAAATTTGTGCTTTGTTCTTCTATAATTATCAAGCAATGCAGATAGGATTAAATGGATTGAGATTTTTTTTGGTTTTCACCCCGACCATTCACATTTCCCCAGAGAGCACAAGCTATATATATATATAAACACAAGTTCAGTTCTTTTTCAAACAGCAATACGAGTATAAGTGCAGTGTGATTAGTACTGCTTTTTTTGGCAAAAAAAAAAAAAAAAAAAAGGCAATAGATACTAAAAATCAATTATATAATTTTACAATGAAAGGGGATTCAACTTGCCAGAAATATGTTCCCCTTTTCAATCTCGTGCATGTTCCAACAATTTTTTAAAAGTAATTTCAGGTTTTTATATATCAATTTTTATTAATCTATATTACTTGTTCTATCTTCAAATGCAGGGTAATTACTCAATGGTGTACCTACAGCTGCTGCTATCTAATACAGTCCACAAATTACCACCCTTTTTAAGTCAATCAAATTAAGCGGTTAATAACTAGCTGCATGGCCAGGCGTTGCACGGGCTTTCTCTTTCCCTCATGACGCCAGCATTTCTGTGTGTGTGTTTGTACGCGCGCACAATGTGAGTGTGATTTCTATAATTATGTCATTAAACTTTCCTTTTTCGAAATTCGTTCCACTTATTTTCGATTTATAAGAGGTTTCTTTTCCCTCTCTATAGCCCAGCATTACACGGGGTTTTTTAGTGTAAAAAATTATTGTTCCCCCTCATAGAGAAAAGGTTTATCTTTTAATTTCGATCTATGACTTATAAAAAACAATATTGCGTTAAATTATTAACGTAAAACAATAAAAAGAAAACGATTCTGATGTGTGCCAAGAGTAAAATATAAAAAACTTTCATTATTTTTTACTAATAGTTAGTTTCTAAGAATCTAAAATAATAAAATCGATTTCAGAGATTTTCATTAATCAATCAATTGTTACATATATTTAGCTTAAAAATGTATTTTTATCCAAAATGATAGACGATGTACTTTTTAATTAACAAATAATTAATTAGTAATGAAATACTTTTTAAAAAAATATATATATATTGATTAAAATCCATTTTCTATAAATAATAAACAAAAGAAAGATTTACAGATAGCTATTGAAACGATTGCTTTTTTCTGAACGTTTGATTAAACATATATATATATATAAGTGTGTTAAAAAAAACAGTATGGAGGAAGCCTAGACATATATTTACATTTACTGAACAAAACATTCAAAAAGAAAAAAAAACAACTATCTGACAAAAACATTTTGATATTTTATTTTAATTTTTAAGTTCTTCATTCCATTGTGTTTAGTAAATTATACAAAAATAACATATTCATTATTTTAATGATAATTTCTTTCTTAGGATTTGAAATAATAAAATTAATTAAAAATGTTCATTTAGTAAATAATTATGACATATCGTTTGCTTAAAAAAGAAATGGCAGTAAAAGAAAAAAATCTCGTTTATTGATATCCATCTCAATGGGTTAAGGTTGCCGAATTTATTTTTCTGCCCATGTTGTGTAAGCACTCAAAATCCAGAATTCGAGGTGATTTCCCACAATGAATTATTACTGCCCCTTGGCATCTTTCGAGAGCTTAAATGGCCTCGTGCTGGTGTGATAGTTAGGTGCCAGCTCAGATATCGTCCTCATCACTTAACCATGGTTCAAAATTTCTAGGTCCGTCGCCAAAAGCCCTCAAATAGGTGAACAGTGTGACTTTAATATTCACTCTGTAATTTTTTTGTTGCAGTTGTTCAGCCCCCAGAGAAAATGTACCTTTTTAACAAATATACGTATGTTGAAAAAAGACAGAAAGAAAAGTCTTGACTGACATAATGAAAATTTAAATAATATGTTGATTTTCCATGGAAAGTATAACTACATTTCAATCATCACCAATCATTAAGCCCATTTTCAGAGCTAAAACTTGAATAACAATGATTAAAAAATTACACAAAAAAGCAGTGAATACTTTCCTCTTTGATGGTGAACACACTATTTATATCTTGACATCTCTTCACCATTTGACTATCTTATCAAAAACGAATTACTCTTTCACTGAAGTTCTAATCTAAATTTTGTATTTCAAATGGACTTTGATGCCTAAGAGGAATGTGTTATCAATCTTAGTAGAGGTCAGCATCTAACATCGTTCAAGGGCATAATTTCTAAGAAAACTCATCAGAATTTGATAAACCACTCACTCTTTAGCTAACACTTAAGGTAGGTTTTACCTTTTCCAACAAGATTAAAGAAAAGTTTCAACATGGGTTAGATATATGTGTTTCAGTAGAGCTTCAGCATTCCTTTCTACTCTTTATATTTTTAAAATGAAGCCCCCCTCTCTCTCTTGTTTCATCCCAGGAAGATATCAAACAAACAAACAAAAAATAAATAAATTGCACAATTAAACATCTGCTTTACAACTTACAAAAAAAAAAGTCTTTTATTCATAGCTTTTAATGTTTTTAGCAATGCCATTAATATAGAGTAACTTAAATAATTTAAAAAATTATAAACAAACTGCTATTATATCTATGTAATCTTAATAATTTTGCATAAAATCTATCAAATTGAGTATTTTGAAATTGCAATAAATGCAAGAGTTTTAAATAGTAATTATTTTTAAGCTGAAAGTAAAATATAAATAAAGGTGTTTTTGTAATGCATCAGAGCATGATTACAAATAACATAATGCAATAGATGTTGACTGTCATTAAACTTTGAATTTTCATTTTATGGAAATAAGATTAAAAGTACACGTTTGTATGGCACTTTTGAGAAATTCAAAGATTACAAACATTCAGTGAAATAAACAGATATAAATTATAATAATAAAATGACACAATTTAATGTTGTAGTTACTTGTACTCCAATTTTTGAGAAACCTTTTACTACACAATATATTTTATTTGAACACACAACCCTCATGTGGAAGGAAGCATGACTAATGATGGGGTTATTTGCAATACCAATGGGACTGAAGAAATAATTCATGTTTGTTCAAACATAATTAAACCAACATTTGTGCTTAGTGTAAAAACATGTTTCCCAAAGTTTAAACAAAATATAAAGGCCTCTAGATATAATACTGTGTTTCCTATTAAAATTTTATATTTGTGGAATGAAGAAACAGATATAGTTTCTGCTTTTAATATGTAAAATTTGTCTTGGAATTTAAATAACTTGAGTAATGGATTAAGCTCATATACCACATTTTGTTTTAGAATTTACTTTTAAAGACAGACCCAAATAGTTCCAAATTAATTATATGCAATTGTAATCTTATTTTATAAACATACTAGCTGTTACCCACAACTTCGTCCATGTGGAATTTAACAAAAAAGTGTTTGTTCAGTTCACAGAATTTATGAAAACTTAATAATTCTGTATTCCACGTAAAGAAATACCTATGATAAGCTTAATGTCATTCTTCTACTTTGTGAATCAATATGCATCAGGCAGCTTTGTGTTATTAAGAGTGAGATGCGCCCGACAGCAGCAACAGGCTCAAGAGCTGTATGTGTGTGCGTCTTTTTTATTTTATATAATATATACTTTCGTATTTGAATTGGATATTGTCCATTATTACATTGGTTTTAATTTTGTTTTCGTGGAACCCTATTTTTTTTCTTTTTCTTCTAAAATAAAAGTAGCCTAAGTTATTCCTTATAACATCAGCTATCTGTCAGTGAAAGTCCCGCCAAAATTGGTCCAGCCATTTCAGAGATGAGCCAAAACAGATAGACAAAAATTTTAAAAATTGATTTTTTGATATAAGTACTGTATATACTTTTAATAAAAAGCTGTTAATTTGAAATTTCAAACAGATTCTTCAGTTTTATTTATTTGTATAGATTGATGAATTCCATGAAAAAAGACAACAATAAGCAACTGTTTCAAAAGTTTTTGCTAAAAGGAAAATTCAGACAATTAAGTAGCTCCACACAAACATCTTTTTTTTAAATAAATATAAATATTTTCTAGGTTTTATTAATTTATAAAATCTACAGTAATCTAATAGAAATAAGTATTAAAATTAGTCATTCATTTACGATCAATTTTTGTTGTTGTTGACAATAACTGCAAAAAACAAAGGTACTCTATACAATGTCAAAATACATTGAAAACACTTTCAACATACAAAGTAACAAAATGAAAATACATCTTGAAAAAGAAAACTTATCAATTTATTTTTCCCATTTCTTTATAATTTTACACGATATTTCTTTTTATTCTTCTATATCTAACTTCAATTTGCTGCTTCACCTGCCTCTAAAGAAAGAGAAAAAAAGAATTTGTTTACAATTGAGTTTTAGATAAGATTACTTATTTAGATAAATAAGAGATATTTTGTATTAATACAACAATCTAATAAATCATCCATTATCTCCAGTTACGAATTTTAACACATAAATAAAATAATTTTAAAAAAAGAGGGGTACTTTCATATTAATCATCACATGCTTGTGATAAACTGTCGAAGATTTTACAATTTATGTAATCCATTTTATCAAAAGGAAGAAATAGGATACAAATGGGAAAAGTATGTTTGATACCACCCTAAGGATATTGTTAATCATTTTTTTAGGGCAAACAAATTAATTCTGAAATTTGTCAGTGGCATGCAGTTAAAATGAAAGAGCCAAAGATGTCACTTTTCTCAACCATAAATATGGTAAACACTTATTAAAAGTGTGAGTGAGCAATTTATATTGTTGGCAAAATTGTATTTAGCAGTATTGTGTGAACAAAAGGCATTAAAACAAAACATTACAGCATTACCGAAATTTTAAATTGAAATTTAGATAAAAATTTCTTAAACTAAGAAAATTTTACAAGTATGGAAATAAATAAAAATACTGAATTTTATATCACATTATTAGATAATAAGGGTTTGTTTTCTAACACACTGAGAACAGAAACTTTATTCCTGAGGTTGTATATAAATTCTCAAACATTATCTTTTGAATTTTCCTCCTCCCCAAGTTATTGGTTTGAGAATATACGAAAGACATCCTACTGCTTTTCATCCAAATTCAAGCAAGCATGTGTATATTTATATCTATATATACACATGCTATTCTATAAAATTTTATCAATTCCCATACTACACTTATCTAAAAAGTGATAAATATTGTTCATGAGAGAAAAAAAAAACACACACACATCCAAACATGAAGTTTTGCAAAATGATATGGTTCAATTTAGCATTTCAGAAATTGCAACCACTTATTTTTGAGTAATGTGTGTGTGTTGTGTGAGCAACTACTGTAAACAATTTTTTTTTAAAATAAGGGGAAAAGCATTAATCTATATATATAAAGGAGAAAAGTGACTCACTCACTCACTGACTAATCCTGATATCTCCAGAACTATTAAAACTACAGACTTGAAATTTGGTAGGCAGATTCCTTCCATGGAGTAGACATCTGCTAAGAATGGATTTTGCGAAGATCGAACTCCAAGGGGCGTTATAGACAATTAGTTCCATTATTAAACTATTAAATGTACAGTTTTGAAATTTGATACACAGATTTCTTTCATAGAGTAGAGATCCCCTACAAGATGGTTTTTGTTAAAATCGACCTACAAGGGGCATTATGCGTAATTAATTCTATTTTTAAACTATTAGACGTAGAGTCTAGAAATTTGGTAAGCAGATTTCCTTTCATAGCGTAGAGATCCACTACAAAATGGGTTTTGTGAAAATCAAATCCCAAGTGGCACTGCGGGGCATTATACATAATTATTTCCATTTTTAAACTATTAGCCTTACAGTCTTAAAATTTGGTACACAGATACCCTTTCGACCCCCAAGTGGTGTTGCAGAGAAATAAATGGCCTTATAGGTAATTATCTCCTTTTTTAAACTGTTAAGACGTAAAATCTTGAAATGGAGTAAACAGATTCCATTCATGGAGTACATATCCGCTATAAGATGGGTTTAGTGAAAATGGCTCTCGAAGTGGGGGTATAGGTAATTATTTCACCTTTTAATCCATTAGATGCATGGTCTTGAATTTTAGTGAACAGATTTTTTTCATAGACTAGAGATCTGCTACAATACAGAATTTGTAAAATTTAACACCCAAGTGGCATTTTGGGGGATTAAGGGGCATTATACATAATTATTTCTATTTTTTAATTATTAGAGGTACAGTCTTAAAATTTGGCAAGCAGATGCCTTTCATAGAGGAGACATCTGCTACAAAATGGGTTTCATGAAGTTCGACCCCAACTGGCATTGCGGAGAATTAAGGGGCCTTATAGGTAATTATTTCCACTTTTAGACTACAGTCAGACCTCTATGTAACAAAGTCGCTAAATCCCCATAAAAAGTTTGTTATATGGAAAATTTGTTATATAGAGAATAATCCTTCAATACACTTTATAAACCGCATAAGACAAATTTTACATCATTCGATTTTTAAAACCAAAGCCTGATCGACACCATTAATGCAGATTTCCTCAAAATTAGCTTTACATTTTTTAATATACAATTTTTAATTTACAATTGGCGATCTAATGTCATACAAAATCAAAACTTTAAATAAGCTTATTCGATATCTTTGATCCAATAACTAAATCAAAAAACATTTTGTTTGATTTTCTGTAATCCCAGTGACAAGAGATACTTCTTTCTTTCTTCTTAAACCTCAATTACTATCAGATAAAACAAAAGTCAGATGGAGAATCGGATAAAATGCTAGGAACATAAAAAAATTCATCACTGTTATTAGTATAGTATACTTTAAATTAACTGTAGGCAGAAAAAAAAGACATTATTTACTTTTTACTGAAGCAGGAGACTAACTTATTGGCATCTATAGTCCCTCCCCCACCCATGTATTTCATTTTCATTAGTGATTTCACTCATTCATTTAGCAAAGTCGTAAATAAAGTATATCTGTTATGCTTATTTCATGTAAAACAGTATTACAATACTTGGAAATGCACAGGGAGCATTTTAAAAAGAGTATTTGGTCTAGATTTATGAGTATTTAATCAAATAAAGCATAATGACAAATGTTTCATAAAATTATTTTTAGAACACATATACAGTCGAACCTCTATATTGCAAATTTTTTCCTGGAACCAAGAACATTTCACGATTTTCTTCGTAAAATAACCTCCCAATAGCGAAGTGCATTTTCTATGTAACAAACTTTTTCTCAGTGATTCAATTTTTTTCTCTATGTTTTTTAAGTATTTGTGGATATTCCAAGTTATTCTCCCTTTTAACACACTTTATGTTGGTCATAAATCTTGAACTGGTTTTATTAGATGACTAATTTGCCGAGAACAATAGAATTCTGGGCGTTTTGTCCAAGAAGTGGAACCTTTAACCCTCATTATCCAGTTCACTGGAAACATCTTCCATAGCCCTTTTCACCCTCAGTGGAGTTGTTTCGTGTCTCCGTGTCTTTCAACTAGTCTCTGTTCATTTGTAGTATTCATCAGTTGTACTGGTAAGTTCATTTCTTGTAGCTCAAAAATGTCAAAACGGAAGTGCTTGAGCATCAAAGAAAAAATTTAATACTTCAGGAAGTGGATAAAGGCATCTAGAAACTTCCCTTGCCCTTTCTTTTTTTTTATTGGCAAGATATATAAAATAAATATATATTAATTCACAAAACGGTATGAATAATTACTTTCTTT
>BMAV01006825.1:375949-451172 GCA_019973955.1 Trichonephila inaurata madagascariensis
CCCCCCCCCCCTCCCATTAGAAAGCTTGACCTTAATAAAATCTGATTACTTAAGGAATATATTATTTTCATTTGTTTTGTTTTTATCGAATATTATATTAAGAAAAATACTAAATGAATATAATAAGTATTTTGTAATTTTTAATTAGTTGTAATTCTATTAATAATAGATTAAAATGTATGTTACATTTGATAAATTTAAATTCCAATATCAATAAAAATGCTTTTACATTACAATTGTTACTGTGAAAGTCAAGTTCATGAAGAGCTAATCTGTAACCTTATACAGTTCTTTTCCCATAAAAATCCTATTACTTGCTTCTTGTTTTTCTTAAAAAATTTTTAATGCTGAATGATGATCTTCATTTGATTTAAAGGTACGTCTGTTAATTCCTGGCTAGTTTAGAGAATTTACTTGAAAACTAGAATAAAATAAAACTAAATTAATTTGGGAAAAATATGATGTCCAGTATTGAACCAAACAAATTGGGGAGGAAAAAAAAAATGCCAATTTAACATTAAAAAAATAATTGGTATATAGATTGATGGATAAGTATGCTGTATTTCATAAAGAAGTGTTAGATTGTTATAAGAGTTTGAAAAAGAACAATTATTTGGAAGATAAAACGTATTTCTGCATTTTATTAAAATTAAATTTTTGCAATTAATGAATGAATGAAATATAATTTTAATGCATTATTAGGTTTTTTTAAATACTTTTCTTGCCATTTTTTTCTATTTTCTCATGAACATTTAAGTTTTTGAACTAATTTGTTACCAATATGCTACCTGTGCTATAGGCTTATTTTTAATAGTCAATTGCTCCAAATGTTACTAGTACTTTTTTTCAATTTCTACTATTAGCTCTCTCTCTATATATATATAAATATATGTTTATCTTGTTCAAATTTTTTCAATCGCTAATAAAATATTTTCTATTCATCCAATCAAGGTTCAAATAAATTTTTTTAAACTTGTGGTGGATGACACTTGATGTTAATACAGTTTTTTCAAATATTAATTAATTAAATTATGTTAATTTAATTAATTACCAGTTTTTGACACCAACATAGATTTGTCTCCATTGTGTGTGTGTGTTGTAACAATGTAACTGTTAAAGCAATGACAAAAGTTGGCATAGAAAACCGGTTTTTCAGCCAAACTAGCTTAACCGGATGTGCATTGTTACAACAGTGCAGACAAATCTTGCTCTTTTTTTCGATTCCTACTATTAGTTCACTCTCTCCCTATATATATATGTATATATATCTTGTTCAAATTTTCAATTGTGCATTAATAAAATACTTTCTATTCATCCATTCAAAATAGCAAATGACTTAAATCTTTTTTTTTTATATTACTTGTTTAATGTATGAATCTGTTTCAACCATGCAATAATTTCCTATTCAAGTTGCTGTTGGTTTAAAAGAAAAAAAATTGATTTTTTTCGTACTATCTCTGTAAAATAAATATTTAAGAGAGATTTTGTATAAGCTATGCTTAACCTGTTTAAGACTGTAATTTACTAGTAATGGCATCTACATATTTTTGTTCTACTTGAAAGCAGTGTCAATTTAAGCTCATTTTGGGCCCTGGGCGCAAAAGATCTACAGGCCCCCTGGGCACTGGAAGATCAAAATTAATAGCCAGAAAATATGGTTTAGTCCAGCTTATCCTGGCCCTTCTAGACCCCTCCAGGCCCCTGCCCTATGCACATGATGTATAAACTGGCACTGCTTAAAAGTATCATAAATTGATTATAAGAATAGAATATAGATTGTGAACTTTTCTGTTTTCACCCTATCATTAGGGCTACTTTGGTTTTTCTACATCTGAAGAATTAAGAATGGCAATAGAAGATTGCAAAGAAATGATAAAGTCTGATGCTAGTGAACCAGAAAAAAAGAAACATTTAGTTAAAAAACTTGTCCAGTTAAAATTAAAACTTCAGGAAATAATGGTGTGTATCATGTTTTTTGAATTAATTAATGTTTTTATTTGTATCATGTAGTAGTTATTCTTTTAAAGGAATTTTTTAAAAATTTAGTTAGAGGTGGAGAATTTAGAAATATTTATAATCTACCTTAAATAAAGAATCACCTGCAATTGTTTGAATAAAAAAAAATAATTTTTTTTACTCTAGAATTTTATGTCTGTGTTTGTGTTATGTATTATTTTTAATTCACTTTTCGAATTTACGCATAAATTAAATTTTCTGAGACCATATTTTCAAAGAACTAAATTATTTAAAAATTGTTTTGAAATTAAAATTTTTTATATTTTGTCCTCATATAGGATAGACCAGAAGAACCAGCAACAGATTTGAAAATAGTTCTGGGTCATAATTTTGAAGTCCGAAGTTTAGAAAGACCAAAACAATATTGTGAGAAATGTTGTGGTATCATTTGGGGAGTAATGACTAATTGGTACCACTGTATTAGTAAGAAATTTTTATTTCATTTACAATTCTAACAATTTTGTACTTTAATGCAAGTAACTTTATTGATAAACTTCATGTTGACACTTTTGATCTGTTAATGACTTTTTCTCTTTTTGAAAATAATTGTAAGAAAATGATCAGTTTTTTAGTATAAGAATAGGCTTCTTTCATTTAGATTGTTGGGAAACTAGTAAAACAAATAAATATTTTGCATACTTATATTTGTTTTGTATTTATTTCATAAATAAAATTAGTAGTATTTATCATATAGTAACTTTTAACTTCTTTCTCCTATCTCTTAATTTAATATATTAATGAACTATTTTTTACATGACTTCTGTAAAAAAATCTTAATAGTTTTAAGACAACCTTTAAAATGCATGTTGCATTGTTTTATTTATTACAGCATAACTTTTTATGTACTTTTAGTGTTGTATTTCTAGTTTGCTTATTGTTTAAAAAACAATTTACATTAATAAGAAATTCATTCATATCAATACACAAAAATAACTTGTATTTTTGATACAAATGCATAAAAAAAGAATTATATTTCATCTTAATGGATTTAAGCTAAGACTGATGAATGACTCTTAGATTGGAACTTCTTTATCAGCTCAATAAATCGAGTCTAAACTCAATAATGTGGGGATGAGGGTTTACCAGTATCAATTACAAAATTTTATAAACATATTTATATGATTGTGTAATTAATTGAAATAAACATATTTACTTGGGTGTGTAATTAATTAAAATAAAGATATTTATGTGAATGTGTGTAATTAGTTGGAAGTATATGAAATGTGCATGCTTTAAAATGCTCATTTCCTTGGAACACGTCAAGAGAATTTCAGATGGTTCCTATTTACTGTATTTACTCGAACCTAAACCTCACTTTTTTTCCAACGTTAACGCTACTGAAAATTGGGTGCGGCTTAGAATCGAAGGGAAAAAAATTAATTGGATGAGGCAATTAGAGCAATTACAGGTTCATATATGTATTTAAAACTTTTAATATTGGTAAAATAACTGCTTATTCACTTCTTATTAGTTATCATTTTTAATTTATTTTAATTTCATAAAATTGGATATCAATAAACCATTTTACTGTGTTTTTCATTTTTCTCAAAAACTTATTGAGAATTAGGGGTGCAGCTTAGAATTGACGGTGGCTTAGATTTGAATAAATACAGTAGTTTCCTATGTCATGCCACTGTCAAGAAAAAAACTCATGATGCCCAACATTCACTAATTTTGAGAATTACTACTTGTGCAACAGTCGGGTAATTTGTGAAATTGTTAAAATGTTTGTTGGGAGAAGCTTTAGCAAGAATATTGAAATAACACTATAATATTGAAACATTTTATGTATCTACGATGTTTGAAAAAATTATTATCATTTATGCTGTATTCTATAAAAAGCTATCAATATATATTTTTTTCTGAAAATTGAAATCTCATAAGTGGGTTAGGAAAAGAGGTTTGTGTTATAAAAATCACTCTGACACTTTGACTAAGTCTTACACTTACTCTGTCACACTGATTGTAGTCTTAATTTAATTTCATATTAAGAATTCTTTCATTATTTATTATATTAATACCAAACTGTTAATTTTTTATGTAAGATATTTTTATAACTTTTAAGAATTTTAAAAAATATTTCCGGTTTGTAAATGTTCCATCTAATTACATAGGTTGTGGTTTTAAGTGTCACAGCAAATGTCTGAATCTCATCACACGAATATGTGCCAGCACAAAAGTAAGTTTTCCTTTCTGTATATTGTTACATTTTTATAGTATATGGATTAGGATTTTTTTAAGACTAAATTGTTTATTTTTTTAACCTGGAAAACAGCGAATATACATGTCAGTATTTCTAAACAACAATTCAACATTTTAATGAATTTTATCCTTTATGCAGTTATTAATATTCTATTAATTTAAAAATGGAAAATCAAGTTGTTTTAATGCAGACTTTTTGATTTTTGCACATTTTTCCATATTTATAGTATTTTTATTTTTTTGTATATATTTTATAATACAAAATATATTTCATTTAGTTTTTATATAAAATAAGTCCAGTGGCTGAGTGGGTTCAAATCCTGAGGTGGTCAAGTTCAACTGAGCTTTTCATCCCCTCAGTGGACCGATAAATGAGTACTAGGCTTGCTTAGAAACTAAGCACTGGTAGTTTTGCATCAAACTGACCATAACATCTGTTCATGCATCTCAGTGCCCAAGGTCATGTATACTGAGATGGGCACAGTAGGCCTTGGCCTTCATGGGCTCAGTGGTGTAACAAACATTCCCCCCCATTGCAGGGGAAGAGGGTTCCCAGGATTTTTAGGGGCCCAAAGTTTGACTAACATAAGTTTGTATTTGGGCTTGGGGCCCAAAACCTGAGTTTGCAGAGGGGCCCTAATATTCTCCGTTACGTCTCTGCATGGGCTGTTGCGCCACTGAGTTTTTTTAATTTAGTATATATAAAAGGTATTCAAATCATTGACTTTATTTCCATTATGAAAACCTTATTTTTAAATATATATTTATGTATGTATTAAAAAGTAATACTTTTGCAGTTTTATTAATTTTATATGACATTCAGATTATGAATGCTGAAAAGGGACACAATTTACAAATTTTGTAAACATGTTTATTAGGAATATATAATTATTTTATCTTTATGATTCTCTTGTATATATATTCACATAATGTTGAAGAATTAATTTTCTACTAAATTTGTAAAATTGAAAGTTGCCCAGTTATTTTTTAAAATACTAATAATTTATGGCTTATGTTTGTATGTTATTATCTTTTTAATAAATTTAAAGGAATATTTAACTATAATTTCCTTTTTGTATGCAACATTTGGTTTTAATGTTAAATATTAATTGTTTTACAATTATATTTTTTGTTTGTAGGTGCTGGAAAATTGTTCATATGAATTGTCTATATGTCCTGAAATAGGTTTATCTCAGCAAAAGTTTAGATGTGCAGAGTGTAAGAAGAAATTCATATTCAGTCAGTATTTTTCTTAAGAAAATAATTTTCAGTTCTTTTATACCAATGGGCTAAATTCATGACACTCATATGGTAAATGTAATCACTTGTTCTCTATTGAATTTAAAACTGACATTAGATTTGTACTTGTTGTTCTACATCTGAAATTTAGATAAAATTTCAAGTCTGATAATTAGGTAAATATGTTCAAATAAAAATATTCTTCAATTTCAAAAAAAAAAAATCTTATATATGTACTTTTAAATCAAGTGCATTTTGTTTACTTATGTGCATTATTATTGTCGACGAACATGTACTTTTGGAATGAAATTTTCTGTAAAAAGCTAAAGTTGGCAACAGCAAAGTGCGTGAACTGATTGCCTGGAAGCACATGATTGCATTTATCTTTTAACTATGATGTCACTTGAATTTACGAATTAATTGGCTGGAAATACATGATTGCAGTTATAAGACTGTGATGACATATGAATTTAGTCCATTAAGTCTTGCAAAATGTACTTTAAATATTCATGCTTCTGTGTACATTTTGCATGTTACTATTTAATTTTAAACCTGAAATTAAACTGAGTGAATGTGAAATAATTGAGCATTATTACTGTAATGAAAAGAAGAAAAAAATTATATTCAATTTTCTTGCTCTTATTTAACCTCATTTTGTTAATTTAAAAAGCAAAGTGATTTATAATTGGTAGTATTTTTAAATATACTAAATTATTTATGTTCAATTTAAATATTTTTTTTATCTATTTTTTTTTAATGAATTCTTACCTGGATAAAAATTTAAAAAATATTGTCCTGAATTCATATTCTTTAACTGTATGCTTCAATATTTAAAGATGCATTTCTGTTAAATCCACATTGTATATTTTGGCACCCAACTGGCACATTTGGTGCAATTCATTTTTCTTGGGTAGTTCTGAGTGATGTTTTTTTAATCTACTCTCCAATCTCACTGTTTGCATATGTTGGTGAAACTTGTTAATTTATGTTAATGTCATTCTTCCGCCCCTTCAAAAAATAAAAACAGAATTAAAGTAAGTTATGTGTTTTATTTTAAATTACTATAAATTAAATATACAAAATATACATATAAAAAAATACTATTAGTAGACATTGTGCAAAGAAAAGAATCACTCAGGACTAACAGAGGTATGTAGTTAAAAAGGGGGATGTAGCATAGCAAAAAATGAAATATTCCTTTTGGAATACATGAAACATTCAATATTTCAATCAATTATGAATCTATATGTTTGTTTTTTATTGGATCATTTTGCATTACTTTATAAATTTTCAATGGATGGGCATTGAATCAATAAAATTATTTGTAGTTTTCCATAAAATGTTGTATCTTGCAATTTGCATGCCTCAAGTAATCTATCCTTTCATTCATTAGTTTACTGTCTTTAGATATAGGACAAGTCTTAGGATGCCTTATTATTGATTATCCCTCCTTGTCAATGAATATGTATCCTTCCCTCACCTTATGTTTACATCACAGATGTACAAAAAATTATGATATATTTAATTTTTATTTAGAGCAGCTTGATCAAGTATGCTTCATACATTAGTAAAACCAATCAGAAATTAACTGCAAATTGTAACATTTATATGCTTTCTTTGAAATTAAAAATGCATTGTTGCAGAGGAACATTTTGAAATTTTAAAAACTCATTGTAGAAAAGAACTGTAAGGTTGTGTGTTTTATAAATTAGTAATTTTCAGCCATGAAACAAATTAAAACTAATACTTAGAAAGTACACCCAAATAGACAGCCAAAGCTTTAATTGGGAAAAACTATATTATGGTACCAAGTATTCTTTGAAATGTAAGCATTTGTAAAATAAATAAAAAAATGTTTCTTATGCCTTTTAAAAATGTATTTATTTTATAAAAGTTATAGCAAGGATGCAAACATTAAATTGTAGATTATAATTTATTATTAATAGGTCGATGAGTATACACTTCTTTGGTCTGTAAGTGACAGATTTTAAGTTAAATATCTTCTTTGTGTTATTTTATGTATTACACATTAAAATGTTTTTTTTAGAATAGTATAAATCTTAGAAAAAATTATAAATTGAGACCTTTTGTTATTAATAAAAACATAAAATAAACTTGAAAGGATTTTCTTTTAAAAAAAAAAATAAAGCTTTTTTTTAAAGGTAATGTTTTAGTTGGATAATTTATGATTGCTTTTATTGTTGTAGAAAATGATCTCTGTCTTCCCAGATTGTGTGATTACAATGGATTGTATTATTGCTCACACTGTCACTGGAATAGTGTGTGTGTCATTCCAGCTAGAGTTATCCACAACTGGGACTTCACCTCCCAAAAGGTAGTAATGTTTTGTATTAGGAAATTTATTGATCAGAATTATATGAAAAAGAAAATTGTTTTGGGAGAAATATTTTCTTGTAACTTAATACCATTTCCTTATTTTCAGAATCCGATCTTATTAATCAAAACAAGGGGAAAGACTTAAAAGAATGTGAAACAATTTAAAATTTCCCTGTATAATCTACAGTATTGCTTCATGCATATGTATAAAACAAATTTTATTTTTCCAATATGTAGTTAATATTTCTTTCAAAAAAATTAAACTTTTATAAATGTCAACTATCAATTTTTGTAAAAGACAATTAACAGATGATTTTTTTTTTCAGGTCTGTCGTGCTTCTCTTCAGTTTTTGAGGCTGATGATGAGAAAACCCATTTTAAATTTAGAATCTCTAAATCCAACACTTTTTGCTTTGGTCACAGATTTAGGGGATGTCAAGGTGTGTATATTATTAAAACTGTTATAACTTCATATTTTGAAATCTAATAAAATGCTTTGAAAAAGTTGTGTATTTTAAAAATTTAAATCACTTAAACACGTTAATTTTATTTCTTAATACTATTGGTTTAAAGAAAATAATGACACTCTTTTTCACCAATTTGAATACAAGGCTATGTTTTTTAGTAACTGTCATTTTTTTTCTTCATTTTTAAAAAGAATAAGAGACATAAAAATTCAACATATATTTTGTAATTTTTAAAAAATGCTCCATTATTTCACTACCCTATAAAAAAAGCCTATTTTAATTTATTCTACTGTTCTTTTACCTATGTAAATTGTGTTCCATGCCTGTCTTTTACTGAACTGATATTTAATTTTTATATGTTCATTTAAAAAATATTTTTAAATTTTAAGCAAGCAGTATGTGATAGATGCAATAACAATATAAAGTTAAGCTATTGACCTTGGTTTGGGCATATGATTTGAACTACCTTAAAGGTCTTCCGGAAATATGCCCTCCCTTTAACTGTAAGAGTTCTGAAGGAATTTTTGTGCTTCGGCCAGTAATTAGTTGCTTTTACTCCTTTAGTTGAAATTCAAGGAGTCACAACAGAAGCAATCTAATTTTAGTATTAGAACATTTTTCTTATCTCAAAACATTTTCTTAATGAAAACAACCTCATAAAAATTGAAATTATGCATCAGTAATGGTATCTAATGAATTTTATTATGCATGTTTGTGTTTTGAGAAATAATCATTATATGTAAATTTTATAATTATTCTAAATGATCATAAATTCTTGAATTTTCAGAAACTAAGAAGTGATATTTTAGTTATGAAAAAGTACTTTTTGACATGCCACACAGCTTTGGAGGAAAAACTTCTTTTGCAGTTAAAGGATAGACAGCACTTTGTAGAAAGTGCTGACATGTACAGTCTTCAAGATCTTATTGATGTAACATCAGGAATTTTGTTAAGTTATTTAGAAAAAATTCATGCATCATTTGTCGCTCATATAACACAGCAATGTCAGGTATATTATGTTCAAAACTATGTTATTGTATATAGGCCAATAAATGAGTTAAAATACTTGAATTTTAAATTAATGTATTGTTTTAAAATAGTGTGCAGCATAAATTAATTATACAAGATTTTATTATAATTGTGCAACCCTATGTGTGTCTTCATTTCAGTTTATCATTAAGTGGTAGAGAGAAACTTTTTTTCCAGATAAAAGTTCAGATAATTATTTATGAATTAATGTGATTTTCAAAAACTGAATTCATTTTACTTTTAGGGTTGCCAAGGCAAAGGTTTTATTTGTGAATTATGCAAATCAGAGGAAGTGATTTTCCCTTTTGAACCTCGAACTGATATTTGCCGTACTTGTTCTTCAGTCTTTCATCAGTATGTATGATTATATACAGAACAAAGAAGTACTCATTGAAATAATTATCTAATTTAAAAAGAACACTAGAAAAGTGTTTTCACTTCTGTTAATTCTAACATATAAAAATATGTATTTGCACTGTTTGACAAGGGTGGTTATGATATTGAATAATATGCATTTGTTTTTATAGGGACTGCTATTTAAGGTGGGAAGGCCCTTGCCCCAAATGTGCTCGCAGGGGAAGGACTGTATCTGGTGCTACTGATCATAGTAATATATAAAACGTGTAATTGTATCAATGTACATAAATTCAATTTGTAAATTAATTATGTTCAATTTTACAAATTTTATAATGTATTCAATGATTGTTTATTTGCAATGCATTTTTTAATAAATCGATGTTTATTAAATATGTCAATTTTTCTTCTCTAGAAATTGAAAGCACTACTAAACCTTTTGATAAAAATTATCCTAATGCAAGAAATTAATATCAGATTTTATAATGTGTGAAGTATGTACAGCTTTGATTTTTAAAAATCATTTTATAGCCAACATATAATGCAATTGGTAGTTAATATTTTTGTATACAAGTGAATTAAACAGAATTTAAAGAAATTCATTATCTCTCAGAATGGGCCACTATATCACAATGATTTGTCAAATAGTGATGCAATAATGGGAATATATAACTCATTAAGATATACCCTCTTTACTAAGAGCCTTATCAATTTCTCATGACCAATTGAAGATTATTTGTGCAATGATTTAATTTTTTTAACATTTGTATATGCTTGTCATTTATTTCTTATTAAAATCACAACAGTTCTAATGATATGTTTCCTTTTTATATCAGATTTTCTCCCTCAATGCAAAATATTACCAAATGCTTCATTAACCTTTTTAATGTGAATGCAGCAAAAGATTTATATTATCTTTTCATTTGAAGGATACCTAATTTTTTAAAATAAAATCCAATAAAAAATAGTAGACAGTAGTACTGTGTGCAGCTGGGTATAATCCTCTTCAAATGCTAGCCCAGGGCTCTGTGAAAGGAAAGGCAACACTACGGAGCATATTATCTTGCCAATATACTTCTATGATGTAAGGGCGTCACAAAAGACCAAAGGGTCCAATTGTCACATTAAATGTCTCGTACCATAATTCCAGATTGGTAGACGGTGTGACAGACAACAGTCAATACGTTTCAGACACATCTTTACAATTACCGAGGCTTAATTTAAAGTTGGGACTCATTGCAGAAAACAATTCTACTTCAATCTGAGATTCCAGGTCAAGTGTACACAGCACCACTGTAAATGTGCCAGACTGTGTAACAAATAAAGGTAATCAGCACAATAACCTCCATTTATTAATCATCATTACAATCATTTTCAAACAATATACAGCAACCATTCGAAGTTATGGGATGGTATCCACTGGAATTTTAGATTTAATCATTCATATTTAGCTCCCTGTTATCTTGTTTTATTTGTGTCATAAGAAGCTCAGATCAATGCTGATGAGCCCATACCTCTAGAACCTTTCTAGAATAAACAAAATGCTCTTTGTAAAAGATTTAATTTTAGGTTTCAAATTAGACAGCCAAAAAGATCACATGTACTTCCACATCAAAGTTTGAAAATGTTGTTTTCACAGTATTCCCCAGTGTGTGGACCAACTCACAATCTACACTTGCACCACCTACCATCCATTCTGGGTCAGAATAATGATCGTTCAACAGCAGCAATTGTCAGTCGTTTTCAGAATATCTATTTTAAAATTATAGGGTCAAAAAGTATGTTGATATTTTTTATTTGGAACATTTAGATTTAAGTCATCCAAAAGCCCTGTATAAATTTTGACTGAAGACATGAGTTTTAAGGACTTGTCGGCTTTGCTTTTAATCTCATATATATATATGAGAAAAGCAACTCACTCATGAGAACTGTGGAAGTATTAGATTGACAGGCATGTTTCCCTCTTTTAGATTAAATTAGCTAAGAAAGAGTTTTACAGAAATAGACTCCCATGGGGAGGAGTTGTGGGGCATGATAGGGAAAAATTCTTGTTTTTGAATTTCACCCCTTCCCTTATCTTCAGCTTTTAAAATATCTTAAATATCCATTTGCACATGATGAACATTTTTTTCTTTGAAAATTTTGAAATATTCCATGAAATAGCATTTTATTTAAACAAATGACTAATTGTTTTGTAAAATCATTAAGATGATTCTTCTACAAAAAAATATTTCCAATTTATGCTACTAAATCTGAAAATCAACAAACACCACATAACTAAAAATTACAATTTAAATGCGAGAGAAGTAAGTAAAAAAATTTATTTTATTCTCATTAACTATGATACAATGTTCACATAAAAGCATTAACTTAAAATATGAAAGCCAATGAACATGATGAAATTGGTACTCATTTATATGAACTTTAAATGAATGCTTCCGTACATGTATTGTACTACACACAAGTAACACCAAAAATAAGGAACTTTGTTCCATGTGATTGAATTTCTTGTTAACATTCAGTTAGTTAAAGCATTAATAGCCAATGATATCCTTTTTAAGTTACGAGTAAGTTTGTGGGTAGGGTTTTTATACAGAAAAGCAGCAACTCTCTGTTGTAGATTCTCAAGAACACTACGGATATGATCTTTAATGATGGGATCATTACTATCCAAGCTAGCAATAACATCTTCAATATACCTAAAGAGAAAACATTTAATAAATTTTATAATTATAGGTAATTAATGTTTATAAAATGATTAGACTTCAGTGCAAATGCTCAGATATGATTAAGCATTATATTATTTTCAGCAAACAGGTTTAATTTATATGATAGTAATATTATTAATGCAATTTAAATTCATGATATATGTAAGACATTTTTTTACTATCTATTTTTTTACATCTTTTTTACTATATTTTTTACTTTTAAATACAAATTGTGAAGAATGATGTAACCAAATGTTTTTGTTTCAGCATAATTAAAATGGAAAATATTAATTTCTCATTAATATTATTAAACAATGAACAGTTAATAATAAATCCTTAATTTAAGAATACAGTTATAAATAATTTATTTTTAATACAATTAAAGATAAGCAACCAAGAAAATATATATTTTTTTAACTGAGCTGATTAAGTACTAGTTTCATTATAAGGACAAGTGAAAAAAATTTCAAGGTTTTCATATTGGTGTATGGAACCTTTTTGTATTTTAGATTTTTAAATAAAAAAAGTTACAAAATAATATAAGTGAGAAAGTAATATTTAAAATAGTATGTTTCAATTATCAGTACTGAATCTTTCACTTAAAAAAGAAAATAAATCTTACTAAACATTATCTATGATAATTAAAAAGGTAACACTTTGTTTCAATTTTTACACATTCAGAGAACAATACATATGTTTTACTATTAAAAATTGAAGAAAAAGAGGATGAATTCCACCTAATCTAACAAGAATTTTTATAAAATAATGAAAATGTGGTGCAGAATGAGCTTTGTCTTTTTTTAAAATAAAGATTCCGAAATTTTCAGTTTCTTCATATACTACTTCGAATATTACAAATTCATATTGTATATTTAATTCAATTTTCTAAGTTTATTTGTGTTGAATAACTCTCCAAAGTTACATAATGGGCAGGACCAACAAAAATAACGCAAGTCCAGTATCTACAAATTTGAATAAGCTTTCAGGAAATTTAGATCATAAATTTTATATTAAACACTTCTGGGAAATATTGATGAAGAAAATTTCTCCATTCAAGGAAAAATGGGTTGCTTTTTCTAGAGGATAAAACTGAGAATGTTACAACATTATACTTTCCAATTATATTTGTTCAACATCTTTTGCACAAGAAACATTTTTCATGTTCGATAAATAATTTTAAAAAAAGGATTATCTCCTCTTATTGAACTCTATAATTGATGAAAAGTATCTAAACAGTTAGTTTAATTCGACAAGAACTTATTTTTCTCTGAATGGAACAGGGCATAGTGAAAAATTATGTATCTGTGAATTTATATAAATCGGGCATTACTGTAACTTTCAAATTATTTTTAATTTTTTGAGTAACAAAGTTTATATGCTTTTCTTCATTTAAAAAAAAAAATCACGTTACTATATCTCTCTAGTAAAACTTTCGCTTAATTCTTTGAAAAAGGAAAGGAAAAATGTTTTTATGTAACATAGTC
The DNA here is from genome assembly GCA_019973955.1 of Trichonephila inaurata madagascariensis. NCBI lineage: Eukaryota > Metazoa > Arthropoda > Arachnida > Araneae > Nephilidae > Trichonephila > Trichonephila inaurata. Next base: position 389,786 of record BMAV01006825.1, read on the forward strand.
TAAAACATTTTACAAAATAAAAATGAAAATAATTTTATATTTTAAATAAACCAATAAATATTTCCAAATCTTAAGAGAGGAAACATTCACACCATTTTCACATAGATAAGCCATAAATTATGTACTAAAAATCATTAACAGTAAAAATTAATATGTATGATTATTCTTTTAAGAAACCAAACCTAATTGAATGAAGCTCAAGAAACAAAATTAGCTTAAAAGTAAAACACCAAATAAATGAAGAAATGCCAAGTTAATTCAATGTAAATACCTGACTCTTATTTCTGTTTTTGTGTTGAAATCTGCAGATAACTGATTCACTAAAGATAAGAGTACATGTTGTTGGAGAGGGCATGGTGTGGGTCCAAAAACAAGGTCAACATTTACAGATTCACATAAAAACAATACTAACTGCACATCCATTGCTGAAAGAGCCTAAAAATAAATAACATTAATTTGTATATATATGATTATTATAAGAATTAGAGACACAGGAGCATCTAATCAATTAGCAAGGTGTTTTTATTAAAGGTAAGATTTTAGCTATTTACTATTGATAATAAAAAAAAAATCTTTTACCCTCCTTGAGTAAATTACAAAACATTATCAGAATAGAAAGATCAGTTATTCATATTTAAATTGATACTTGTATATGAAATATTTTGAAGAAATACAATTTTATTTTCTTGACTACAAATGTGAGAATGGATGATACTTGACCAGAGAATCCACAGACAATTAGTTCAATAAATTTTGGTAATTATAATATAAAAGCTCGAGTTAAGTAAAAGATAGAAAATCGCACATTAAAATATATTTAAAAAAAAAACCCTACAATTTTTAACTAATATTAATAAATATTCAGCAACTTATTTTTTAATCATAAATATTACCACTATTTCACCTTAATGTTTATTTTTAAAATTTAAACAAGTGCTCTAGTTCTAGACTTAAAGTTCTATGTATATAATCACTCTTTCAAACTTGTTTTTTTACATTATTACTAAGAAGTTAAAAATTTAATAGCAAAGTATTCATAGATTATTTTTACTTAAGTTTCTCTCATCTCCATGCTATTGATACATTTCGAAATTAAATACTTCACATAAATTGAAACTTAAATTACAATGTGAATTTAAAACAAGTGTAGAAACTTACCTGCTGAAAGGCTTCATTAATGTTGCCCTGTTTCACAAGCTGCTTCAGTTGCTGCTTTTGTAATTGAGGATCTGAATAAGGAACAGGTGTGGTAGATCTGGAATTGAGCACAGCATTTGTTTGTTCCCTAAAGGTTTTTCTCACTTCTTCCTGCACTACTTGACGCATATCTGAGAGAAGCATTTCGTGTTGCCTGTAGTAGATAGAATATTTATCAAAAAAAAAAAAAATTCATTAAAATCAAAGGTGAAATAGGTTTTATAATTTGAGTTTGTATACTTTAAGCATGCAAAATTTGACTTTTCCAAAGATATTTCATAATTAAATTCTTTTATTGATCAGGTAAATAAAATTTCTATTTATTTACCTGACACAAGACAGATTTTTAAAAAATATTTGTGGCTCTAATATCAGAACTCATTTAATAATGGCAACCAATTATACAGTTATTCCAGGCTTAATAAGTGAGAAAGCAGTAAAGTTGGAAGTCATGTGACATGGGTAAAGTAAAAAGCTCTCCCCCAAGACAATTTAATTTTAAACACATTTATTATGTAATAAATTTTAATGCATATTAATGAGCTTATCCAAACAGCACTCAGTTTTAGGCATGCATTTTTCATTTTCTAATGTTCAAAAAGTAATGATACATCTGTGAAACTTATTAAGAACAATTAAAAAGGTTATAATATGTCAAATTATGTAGAAAAAGAAATAATTCTAGGAGTGATTTTTGGGGAATGAATAGAGTACATAGGTAATGGCCTGTTTCAGTCAATCTACAAGACGACTACAGATATAAAGGACATCTTCTATTCTTACAGATATTTCTTTCAGTTTGATGGTAATCCACAATTGTTAGTATAAATACAAACAATATGATCTCACTTTTTAAAAAATGCTACTCATTACAATTTTTCCCATAAGATACAAAGATTAATTCATTAACTTGCACACATGTATATTTAGAATGTTTTTTTCCTTTCGTTTTTTAGACATTACTATTACTTACATTATATATACAGAAATTATCAAAATAAATTAATTATATAAAAGAATTTACTTCATTAAATCAAGGCTATGGTTCTCTACTTTAATAGCTTGAGTCTGAATAGCTTGTTGAGCTCCAGAAACAAGAGTGTTAATTTCTTCTTTCAGAAAAGCTACACTATTATCAAGTGTAGCGCAAGTTTTCTGAGCATGTTTGTCAAGAGTCTGAATATCTGTAATTAAAGAAAGTTTAAACTGCAAATATATACATTAAAGTGTCTAAAAAATTTATTGAATAACACCTGTATTTTCTCTTACATTCTACAGTTCCTTTATTAAATTGTTCATTAAGCTGTTGGAATAGATGTTGACAGGCTTTATCAAATGAAGGTACAACACTATTTTGGAAAACATCTTTACAAGCAGATTGTACAACTCCTTGAAGAGATGCAGATAATACTTGAGAGAGAGAATCCATGAAAGGCTTAAAAAAAAAAGCACCAGCAATTAAAGAGGGATACTGTTGAATAATCAGATTCATGTTATTCAAATTATTAACTTTTCCCACAAGAGAAATAAGTAACCATAATCTTATTTAACTAAGAATAAATTCTAAAACTACAAGAAATTAATAAGAAACATTAGTAATTTTTACTACATCAAATAAACATTTTTGAAACAAGTTTTGACAGGTCATTGCATTTTTGTTATTTATTAAATAAACTTTACACAAACCAAAGAAAAGTAATTATTATTAATACATAAGTTTATAAATTTTATTTTTATGCAAACTGTAATAGCTTTTTTTTTTCGAAATATGACTTTAAACATTGCAAGTACATTTTAAGAAACATAAATAAATAAATATGGATTTTAATTACCGTAAAATCCGGCGTATAACGCACACCTGTACTTTAAAGCTGCAATTTTTAATTTTTAGATATATTCGTCGTATAACGCGCACCCCCTTTTTCATGCAGAAACCTGAAATTTACATGTGCAATGCCCTTGTGTTTTGAAGTCATTTATTCGCGGTATTATTCCAAGCTTTAGAAAAAAATAGTATCCTTCTAGAACTATAACCCCTTAAATTCATTAGAGAATTATTATTTCTTTTAAATAAACAGTATTTCGATTTAAATTGAAATCTATATTTTCTATGCTTATTTTTTTATTTTTAAATCTCATTTTTATACCTGGCGTATAACGCGCACCTCTAAATTTCATTCTTATTTTTTGAGTTCAAAGTGCTCGTTATACGCCGGATTTTACGGTAAATAAAAAAATCAGTTTTTATTTATAATATTATTTAATAACTTAAGAATTACTGGAAAAATTTAAGAAAACCAAAAACAAAAATTAGATGTTCAGAATCCATGATTTATACGAGATTTACAACTCTTGTAATTTTTCACGTTATTAATAATCTACTTCCTAGAAAATGCCTCAATTACTTTTATAAAATATTAAAATGGAGATAATCTATATAAATCCTGGTACTTATATAATATGGCTTTTCTCTAACACAAATAACAAATTGTGACTACCTTTGCATAATACAGTTATGGCTTCATTTTAAAACAATCTAAGTATCTTAACTTAGCTACTTTACATCATTTTAATTACAGTACTAAAAATTGTTGTATAATACAGCAGAACCTCCATTACGAACCTCTATATTGCAAGTTTTTCTATATAGTGAAATTTTCTTGGAACCATGAACATATCATGATTTTTTTCATAAAATAACCTTCTTATAGCAAAGTGCATTTTCTATATAACTTTTTTTTTTTGCGATTCAATTTTTTCTCTCCCTACTTTTAAAGTATTTCCGGACATTTCAAGTTATTCTATCATTTAACACATTTTACGGAGGTTATAAAACTAGTTCTAATTTAAAAAGGTGCCTAATTTGCCGAGAGCAATATAATTCCGGGTGTTTCATCCAAGAAGTGCAACCTTTAACCCCCATTGTCCAGTTCATTAGAAACATCTTTGATATCCCTTTTCACCTTCAGTGGAGTCGTCTCATATCCTTGAACTAGTCTCCGTTTATTTGTAGTGTTGATCAATTGAACTGGTTACTTCATTTCTTGTAGCTCGGAAATATCAAGAAGTAAGTGATTGAGCATCAAAAAAAAAAAAATAATTTTTCATGAAGTGGGAAAAGAATATTGCAACGAGAAAAAGGATATTGCTTTAAAATTTGGTATTCTCCCAAACAGCTCAACTATTATAAAAAAATCAAGATAAACTACAAAATTATGATTCATCAAATTCTTGTTCAAAACGTTTAAGAACATGTGTCTATGAAGATCTCAATGAGGCATTTTTGAAGTGGGATACACACAATATGAGATAAAAATGTTCCGTTCTCTGGACCTTACGTAAAAGAGAAAGCTCTTCAATTTGCGAAGGCATTGGGATAGGACCAATTTCTAGGTAGCAATGGATGGCTAGAAAAATTTAACAAGACATGGAAAAATACACCGGATGGGATTTTTGGTGCATTGCAAAAGATGCAAGGTGTATTATGAAACAAGGCATTTTTTCAAACAAAAAAACTCAAACAAAATTAACAGATTTCATTAATAATTAAATTTAAGGACACATGCAGTAATGTATGTTTAGAAATTCTAGTTATAAAATAATTTTCTTAATGTTGAAAATACAGCGTATTCCTTGACATTCTTTATCGTTTTCCTTGCAGTTTTTTTTTTCTTTCATTTTTGATGGGTAAGATAAATAAAAATAGATTAATTTACAAAAAGGTGTGAATAATGGCTTTTTTTAAATATATAGTTATGAATTTAAAATTTGTTTTTTATGGTTTATAAAGTATATTGAAAGATGAACCTCTATGTAACAAATTTTCCATATAACGAACTTTTTTTCGAGATTTAGTGACTTATATAGGTATCCAACTATATAAGCAAAAATGTAATCTATATATTATTTAAAATAAATAAGGATGAAAAAAATTACTATCAAATTTTACTCAAAATTGAATTAAAAAAAATTAATAATTCCTAATCAATCATTTTTGTGAAAATGCATTTTCAATTGTCTTCAAATTTATAAAGAAATGAGAGTAATAAAATAGGACAAACTTAATTAAAAAAATTCACTTTCTTTAGCATAGGAAATCTTTAATCACTCTTAAAGAAAACTTAAAAGTAATGAGCCGCTAACAAATTGGTAATTATATTCAATACTGTACATAACAAGTAATAATTACAGATTTATACATACCTTTCCTTTTAAGTGTTTTGTGAAACTGTCCCTTAAGCTTGTATCAGTAGCTGAAAGCTTCTGAGAAAAATCTAACTGCATTTTTTGAGCTATTGTATCTAGCACTCTGTTTATTTCTAAAAAAGATAATATCAATTCATCAGTCAAAAATCAATAAATATTAATTTGACATTTCTCATTTTCTAAAATCATGTGAATAATTTAATTATACACTGAACTTACGTGGCACAATATTACTTGCCAGCTCTTGTTTAAGGGTGCTATCTAATTTGCTTCCAAAAGTTGTTGCTATTTCATCTGACATAGTAATAAGTTCACGGTCTGTTCGGCGTCTATCTTCTTCTGCCATTTTAATCATCAAATTTTCTAATTTAGAATCTACACATAGAATTAAGGTATTGCATTTCAAGACATTTTTATATTTATTTTTAAATGTAATGCAGTAAATGGGTTTTTAAAATTAGAAATGTATTAGTAAAGTATGTGAAAGATACATATAAAGTTGTAGAATAAAGTTAAATATAAAATAATTGAATCTGTACAAAAGATATTTTTTACAAGCCTAAGCTTTAGTTTTGATGAATCCCTTCAGTTCATCTCAAAATTTAAAACAGCAAATTTCAAATCTAACCAATTAAGGATAAACATATATATTTTTACTTAAAGATTAAATACATCAATAGCTTTACAAATAATGTTATTTCAATATATTTTCATAAAGTACTTGTACAAATAAATTTATGAAATATCCTTTTTATTCAATTGAAAGATATATTGCATATGAAGATTTTTTCAGAGGGTAGTTATTAGAAACTTATTAAATACAAAAGTGCCACTTATATTATAACAAAGATTTCAAAAGGAAAAAAAATACACAAGTTAAAAATAAATCTTAAAACATTTTTCCACCTGAACTCTTTTTTTTAAATGAAATTCTTAAGAAAATAATATATTTAATTTTTATAGAAAAAAATTAAAAAATTTCTTTCTCATTAAATTCTAACAAATATGAGAAAAATAATTTATAAGTAAAAAAATTAAATCAAATAAATTTGTTTCAACAGAAAAGTTATTTGAAAGGATACAATGAGGAACAAGATTCTGAGTAATAACATGGTCCAATTTGCTTGACACACTATCTTTTGTATTAACTTGATTATGTATTTGATCATGTCGTAGTATTTTGATTTCTTTTTGTAGCCTTTGAATTTCAGAATTTTGGACTTGCATAACTTCAATGATGGCATCTAATTTCTGTATATGATTATTGAAATTTAGGCTTAATCTATACAAAAAATAGAAAAGAAATTTAGTAATAAAATTAAACAACTCAAACTTTTACAATTTTTAAAAAGTAAAATTTGAAGAGTTCTTTGAAGCAAGGAAATGGAAAGGAAAGAGTAATAAAAGTTTATTATTTTAAACATAGCATATTTACAAAAAGAGAAAATAATAAACGGTAAAAAATAAAAGTCAACTTAGACGTTACCCATCTCTATCGAAGTAAAAATCGAATCAGGGAGGCAGAATCTATTTCTTCAATCTTTCTTCTTTTGAATCAAAAACTACATTGTTTTTGGTCACTATTAATAGTTAAATTTTGTAAGCTAGTAATGCCATCTATTGGTACAGTTATTAACTGAAAAACTATCTATTACAACTTATAAATATTTAAGTTATTATAAGAAATACAAAGCTTACATATAGCTTACCATTTTTTTTCACTGAACTCAGTAATTCTTTTTTTTTTTTAAAGTAGTTATTCTGAAATTAAGAACACAAAATTGTGTGCATGGGGAGGATAACAAAATTCTTTTTTAAATTTTTTTGGACTAACTGTAAATAGTTCCTATTATTTTCTCTTAAAGCTTATTTTTTTCTTATGTCAAAGAGCCAAATATAGGCAAAAACTATTCCAATTTTAAAATAAATCTGTAAAGTTGCACTACATACACCCACTTATTAAACAGCAATAAAAAAAAATTTAGAAACATTTTAAAAATTCATATTTTTTCACTTGGTTAAAAAAAACTTGTTAGAAATATAGACAAATATGGAGAGCACATTTTATACCAGAAAAAAGTAGATTGACTCATACTAAAATGAGTATGAAATATGCTGATCTCTAAAAGGTAGCAAAAACAGAATAAAATATTTAAGCTCAAGCATTTTATTTAAGTAAAAATTGTTTCCCTTTTGGACCCTATTCATTAACAATACATGAAAGCAGCCTTGATGGCAACATTATAACATGACTTGTATTTTGTACAAATCATTTTTAGGAGAAGCAAAACTTTCAGTTAAAAACTAAAATAGCCACAGATAAATTCTGCCTCACCTAAAAAGTTAATTGTATTAAAAAAAAAAAAAATAAACTTATAACTGTATTTTACTTACTTATCAAATTTAACATTCATATCTTGTTGAAAAATAGAATGTTCCCCATTATCTGAATTAAAATGCTGACCATGACCTTGTAGTTCCCTATATATAAATAAAAATATTAGTAATAGATATTTTTTAAAAAATCATAATGATTATGTTATTGATTTTTATATAAAATTAATACAAATATTATTCCACTAAAAAAAATTACACTTATAGTTTAACAAATCTTTAAATGTTGTCTTAAAGTTTTGATGTGAAAAGAATAATTTATTACACAGTTCTTTTCCACAAACAATAGTATAAAATCCAAACATACATTTTTTGCAAAAATTAAGGAAGATTTTTCTTTTTGATTTCTATTATTTCATTCCTGTAAATGAACAATTTAATTTGTGTAAGATAAACTACTATTATACCAAGTCTCGACCTCAAATGAATTTCCTTAGTCGTCCCCTATCCCTTGTCGGAATTTTCAAAAGCAGAACAACATCCATTTTGAATATTTCTACTGATATATATTTTAAAGCATTTTTATACAACTGATAAATGTAAGAAAATGCAACATTCACTTTTCGAATCACGAATTTAGGCACAATAGTTAAAATTTAATTTTCCTTTAAATTCTAAATAGACTTATAAACAGTAAATTATATAAAGAATTAATAAGATTCATTTCTTAGATGCATTGTAATTTTAGTTTACTATAAGTATTTTATAAAATATGTAAGTTATTTAAGGATTGCCTATCATTTTTTACCAGTTGTTGGAATATCAAGAAAATAGTTTTAACTTGTTCTGAACCAGCAGAAGAAGAGTAACTTCAGATCTTAGTGTTTCAAAAATATACCCAAACTTGGGAATGAACATTTTTTACCATTAAGTCCATCTTCTTTTAAAAATTAAAGTAAAATTATTGCTGCAATTAAGTATGCTGAAATTTACGTATCATTAATAATATCTGAACATATTGTAAAAAAGACACTTTAAAAATTTGAGTAAATTACAAGTAAAAAAAAAACTGCATGATATTCTCAATCAAATTTCAAAAACATAACACTATGTGGCACCACCACTGATTCATGGCATATAGGCGACGCTACCATTCGCTATCTCCGTTGCAAGTTGATTCGTGTACTGTGAGGATAGTTATCACTATTTTTATTTCCGTACATTGTATATATGTTGATACAAGTTCAAATAAAATGACTTTGCTTGTCCAACTTGGTTGTGTGCTTTAACTGAGTATGTGGATTAGCATTCCCCATAACTACTTGCAATTATAATGTCCTTTAATACTCAAATGTTTCAAAAACAAAAACAAGAGACCAAAAACACATATTAATGCTTTGTGGAATATTATTACAAAATATAACAAATTTCATTTGCTATCTAGTGTCATTTAAAAGTTTAAGATAACAGTCTTGATTTAAAATAAGAAAATTCTATGGTCAAAGGCCTCCAGATATGGGATCATATATGAGATTACAGGTTAAAAAAAGGAGACATTGGATAAGTTATAAAAAAATATCCCAAATATATATAAATTAACAAATAACTTAATTATGAATACACAAAGTAGTTTCAAATAAAATACTGATTTAATTTCGATGAATTTAAAAAAAAGAAATTATACTCTTCATTTCTTGATGATAATGTATAATCTTTATTAGGATCTGGTGCTTGAGGCCAATTTTTCATGTGGTATTCTGTTTGATTTCTTGATGATTCAGATGCACCGGATGTAGCATAAGATGCCAAATTGTTGCTCACTGATTCTACACCATCCTTAACAGATGCAGATGTTTCATTTGTAATTTGATCTAAAAAAACAAACTTTTTACATTTACAACATCAATGTAACAGAAAGATGAGCATGTATTAAAATTGATCATTGCAATTTAAAAAAATTTTTTTATCTATATTTGTTGCTTTTAATGAAAGAAAATAAATATGTGCTTATAAAAGAAACAAACACAAGATAATTTATAGTTTAATTTGATTTTAAATTACAGGTATGTTAGCGCACAATATTATTTTAAGTTAGAGTAGGTGTTATTTAACGTACTTGGACAAAAAATAGAATTATGTGTTTTAACAATTCCATACATAACACTATAAATTTAGTCGCTTATTAATGAGTCGTTATACCTTTCAGTAATAAAATTAAATTGCATAATTTTTTAAATAACATTCAAGTTGCTAATAATTCAATAAACTATATAATTGACACCACCACCTTTTAATATATTTTATTTCTCTGTTTTCTAGTTCTTCATACATCATATTAACTTTTAAAACTCTTTTAAGATAAAGTTCTTTGATTTTTATATTGGCGGGCGGCCCACTGCTCCGAAATTTGAGTGAATGTAAGTTTGCAAAATGATAGAAATTTAAACATTTTAAAAGTCATTAAGAAATTATTCAATAAAAAGGTAACATATTTACTGTTCATAGTTAAAATTAATGAATAAAATACAGTAATATATTTAATTGTTAAAAATTTGTATTCACAACAAAAAACACCTATTACATTTACCATGTAAAAATTATAATTGATCGGAAAGGCTACTTTAATTTTTGTTCAAAAATGTGAAACAAAATTTTAATATTTTAATTACATAATACATAAATGTAACACTATAACTTGTAGAATCTACATTTATTTTTAATTAAGTTGAAACAACCACATAAATCTACTGACAAAAATCGAAAACATAATAACAATTTCAGCCTGATTCCATTCTTATCTCTTGCAAAGATAAAGAATACATTATCTACAGTAAGAAAGAAGCATACACATTTTTTAAAGTTTACAAATAAATACAAAATGATTTAGATTTATACATACCGTAAAATCCGGCGTATAACGCGCACTTTGAACACAAAAAATAAGATCGAAAATTAAGGGTGGGCATTATACGCCGAGTATAAAAACGATAGCCTTAAAAATAACAAAAAAGGACGGGCATAAAAAAAATTTACTTCTAGATGTATCGAAACACTCTTTATTTAAAACAAACAACTTGCCTTATGAACAAGAACAGTTGTAGTTCTAGAACTATACTATTTTTTCAAAAGTCTGGGATAATACCTTGAATAAATTACTTCAAGACATAAAAAAATGTATATTAATATTTCAGATTTCTTCGTTAAAAAGGGGATGCGCGTTATACGGAGAATATACCTAAAAATTAAAAAAATTAGCTTGAAAGTATAGGTGCACGTCATACACCAGTGCGCGTTATACGCCGGATTTTATGGTATATGAAAACATTTCAAGTAAAAGTATGAAGCAAATTTAGCACAAATCAACATAATTGAAAATCCTTCAGATCAAGCTATTCTGAAAGTCCCTGATGTTGAGGATGAATTAATTATTACTAACAAATTATTCAGCTTACAAAATACAATTTAAATTTACTTTATAATGCAAAAAAGTACATCAGTCACAAAAACATAATAATTAGCAATTAAGAGACCTTTTTATATACCAAAACTAATATACAGTATATAAATTCAAAGATTAACATTACATACATGGATTGACTTTCTTTGGTTGATTTTTTCAACACAACTGCAATATTTGACCAAACTGCACCATACACTTGTTAATGAACTAATAACCAAATTATAATTGTTAAATGCATATTTGTGATATTAGACATCACAAGTAAAAGAAGGAAACAAATTTATTGCCAATAAAATGCATGATTTGGGAAGAAAGATAAATGCTTTTATGGAAGAAACAAGATAACAATAGTTGTATCTCGCTTTCCGATAATTTTCACTTGCTTGTTGAGAGACCAAATATGCAAGTGCTTTCTTTACTCCTTATGTGAATCATTTTTTAAAAAAATATGCTGTTTGCCTGGAAAATGTTCACAACTAATGTTCTGGTAGCAATTTTCTTTGAAAAGATACTTCATATTCATGTACAAAAAATACTCAATGCACAAGTTAAATTGTGCATTATGCCTTTTTTAATCATGTGTGTTACTACTAATTCATGCATTTGAGAGATTAATACTTAACTAAATAATAACCTGTAAAAAAATAGATACAACTTCTTAATAATTTGAATAGCTTCATGCTTTCCCACAAGTGCTTCACTTAAAACTAATGTAAAATCATAAAGCATTTTCTTCACACACACACACATATTACAATTCCTGCCCCCCTCCGTTCAAAAGTTCCTTTATATATTACAAATAGGACAATGCTCCTAAATTCATGCATATAATTCATTAAGTAACTTCTGACTACTTTTTTAAGAGTTCAGAGTAGTACTTGATTACTTCTGTGACTCACATTAGAGAGAGAGAGAAAGGAAGGAAGGAAGCTGCCTTGCCATTAATCATCACTTTCATAAACTGTGTCTTTGCCTGAATTAAATAATTTATGCCACTTGATATCCTTTAAAGCAAGGATGTCAAACTCAAAGGTTAACTTGGGCCAAACAAACAAGGTTTCATTTTAGGTGGGCTACAAAAATATTGATATTCATAGAAACATATGTTTATTTCAAATAATACATTATAATAAACATAAACAAGAAAAATTTAATGTTTATGTTCTGACACTTGACATCTCTTCTCTGCTTCTATTTTTCTCATTTTGGGAGAAATTTTGATATTTTATTATATGTAATAGTGAGCTAATATACTGGCAGGGCCACAAAAATGTTCCTTGTGGGCCACATGCCGCCTGCGCACCGCGTGTTTGACACCTCTGCTTTAAAGTGAAATACTAAAAAAAATCTTTTTTAAAAAAACTAGTATATTTTGAATGATAAAACAGTGTTAGTTTTTTTTTTTAAATATACTTACCCAAGTGATGCACTTTTGTGGGAGCCAAAATTTCAGCTACTTCTCTACTGGGTGAACTGGTGGCACTATGTTGAGAAGATTTCCTTCTCTGTAAAGTACTAGGTTCTACTGGAAGTGAATCAATCCCATCTGGTAGATGAGAGATAGAGTCACATTTTACACCAGAGCTGTTCATGTCTTCATGCATTGTGAAAGAATTCGGACCAGAGAGATTGGAATGAGATGGAGAAGTAAAGTCATCAGGGGTAAGGAGAACTTCTGCACATTTTTGATAATTTGATATGTGAGTAGGTAAAGCTGTGAGGGAGGTAGGAGTGGATTGAGATACAAGAGATAATTCATCAACACCACATAGTCCTTTTGGCATCGATAAATCCAAATCTTTAACACTGCGATTTGATGCTTCTTTGCTATCAAGACTGATATCTGATAGACCATCTTTAAAAACTAATAAATAATAAAAAGTTACAATTATAAATGTGTGTATTAATTATATTTTACTTAATAATTTTTTTTGAAAAAAGTAATATATAGGAGAATTACCATAAGATTCTTGAGACAAGGAACCAACAGATCCTACTGAATGTAAAGGAGAGGATAATTTTGGTGTATAAAGGATGCGGCAAGACTGCAAAGTCCTACAAAGATTTGAAATTTAAAACTTCAGTTTGAAAGTTAAAAAATAATAAGATTGCTAATAAGTATCTACACAAATCTCTTACTTAGTTTGTATCCAATACAGTTTAATTGTATATTTTGAAGGACTCTCATCAACATCATTTAAACAATCTCCCATTTGATCTTTATCGCCTTAAAAAAAAATAACGGTATTAGTTCCATTAATAAAAATTTTAATCACATTGCATAATGCGAGTAAGTAAATATTGATATAATTTAAAACTAAAAGATTTAATCAAAATACTTTACCAAAAATTCTATCAACAAATAAAAAATTAAATTAAAAACCAAACCAATTGGCCTTAAGAACAACACTATACATACCTTCATCATCTGAGTTTTTACATACAGATTTAGAATGGCTAACATTAGCAATAGCTAAGCTTAGGACAGGTAAAGGAACTCTGTACTCTGACAACGAGCAAATAATTAAACCAGTTTGTTCAGGTTCCTGCTCCATATGTAAAATAAACAGCACCTATAAAAGGCACAACAGAAAAATTATCAAATTATTTATAAAGACAAACTTAATAACTGACATACAAGATAATAATAAAGTCAAATTACATTGCTTGAAACAATAAAAATTGAAAGATAATATTAAAAGTTTTTCAAGACAAAAACATTTTAATAATTTTTATTCTAAGTCAATAGGTTTGGCTTATTTTTATCTCATAGGAAACTTATTCTACATAGGTTTGATAACATTACATAATCAAACATCAAAAATTGTGTACCTAATTTCTATTATGAAGTTGAATTTTTTAATTTTTAGGTATATTCACCATATAACGCGCACTCCCCCCTTAACCAAGAAATCTGAAATATTAGTATACATTGCTTTTAAGTTTTGAAGTCATTTATTCAAGGTATTATCCCAGACTTGAAAAAATAGTATACTTCTAGAACTGCAACTCTTTTAGTTCATAAGGCAAGTTGTTTCTTTTAAATAAACAGTGTTTCGATGCATGTAGAAGTAAATTTTTTTTTTTGCTTATCTCTTTTGTTATTTTTAAAGCTATTGTTTTCAAACCCGGGGTATAACGCCATGGCTATCTTGAAGGACCAGGCTGCAACAGTTTCGATGATGTCACAAAAGGAGGGAATGCTTTGCTAGTCACAGTGGCTGTCAGGAATATAAAGCTTACGACATTTATTTCTTTTCAGGTCGTAGACTAATATTTCCACATTTATATTGCTTATTTTTTATAATTCTCATTTAGAATATTTTCAGATGAAAGTTATGTATTAATACGTTAGAAAGCTGTCTAATATTTTCCAGAAAAAAGGGGGAAACATCACTCGTGAAAGGCTCATAACCATGTAAGAAACATCTAAGTAAAAACTGACTCAATATAAAATATTTTCAATCAGATAAAATAACAAAAGCAACATTTACTTGCAAAGAAAATATGAAAAGTAAAGCATTTTAGAGGCATATTAATAAAAAAAAAACATGTGAATTTAGCAACATTTTGCTGTAATCAATGAATCATAATGAAGGCTAAATGTATGCAAAAAGATATACAAATGCAAACTTCATGCAAAAATATACACAAACAAAGAATACAATTCATGTAAAAATATATACAAATATAGAAATGACACAAACAGTTTTAGAAACCACAGTAATTATACAGCAAAAATAGATTCTAGATTATGTGTTAGGAAATATATACATTAGAAAAGAATACCTATAAATCTGGTAAAAAAATACTTTTCATAGAATTTATCATTAATGAGGCAATATATAGTTATGAATCATTTGAATTTGTACTGATATTATTCAAAGCAATTTTTACGTTTTTTTTTTTAATGCGTTACAAATAAATATCATGTCTAGGTAAAAATATTTAAAAATCAAACAAAATTTTTTAAATTAAAAAAATAGTATTTCACATTCAATATATTTTGAATGCTAAAATCTTCATGAAAATGATTTAAACGAATAATGTAAATAAATAGAATTTTTCTTTAAGTAATAGTTATGTGAACTATTTTAAACATGTGCATAAAATCTATTTTGAATAAAAAAATGAAGTATAAGGAAGTACATGTACATTGAATAATATACCAATCAATGATTGAATATTTAAATAAATAAAACAGTGAAATATAAAAAGCAACATATTGATCTAACTGGCCTTAAATTTCTTTATTTTTCAATTATCCTTCACTGTTAAAATTTCTTCATTGCACTTTTTTGAATAATTATTTAAGCATATTTTCCTGAATGCAATGAATATTTTTTTAAAAATATGAAAATGCAGGTGTGTTACACTTTACACAAGATGAATGAAACGAATGCGAGACATTCCACAACTCATATAATCCCAAATATGCTTCTGTTGTGCTTATAAACAGATATAATTGACAATTAACTTTCGAAATTGATCTCTTCATTTGGAAGAAATATACATTTGCAATCGGAACATCCGAATTTTATATTATGCACGCAAAACCCGTAATGTACATTAAAATTTTATTCTCTTCTATTGAGATATCCTCTAATTTATTTGAATTGTTTAATACTTCGTTGAAATCCTTAATATCTTCTTTAGCAGTGAATATCTCTCCTGAATAATTTGAAATTAAACTTTTCAGTGAAATAGTACCATATTTATCTGAGAAGCACAATTATTTTTCAGCTTGCAAAATGTTTCCTGTATTACAAATTTAAACATACTTTTCTTAAAATTGAATAGCCATAACATGAACAGAATTAATAAAGCAGATTTCTTCAAAAACATTAACTGAATTAATAATATTTAGCAATTCACTGAAATATGTTAATCTACATGTTATCTCATTCAAATAAGATGGACAGCCGGGAAAATGCAAAGATATGTATCTTATTTGATGAACAATTGGGTACATAACAATAACGAGGCATTACTATAAAATGTGTGGAGTTTTAGGTTATGTTATTAATAAAACTTTTAATATTTTTAAGATAAGGATTTGATCGATTAAAAAAATATATAAATTTAAACACCAATTTCTCATATAGAATAACATATCTCAATTTACAAATAACTAGTGATGTTGGTATAAATGCATCAGTTTATTATACTCAGTTATCTTCAAAACTAAAAATAAATTCAATAATGACTGAAGAATAAAGTTATACAATAATATAAATATTCTACCTTTCTTTATATCCAATGGTATCGCTGATGTTATGTTCACTACATTTCATATTTAAAAACATGTGGTAAGGTAAAGCACTATATCGCAAGCTTTAATGGAAGACTGGTGAAGTGATGGTCAAACGCGGGGAAAATCGTCCCTCCTTTGATCATGTGACTTGTTTTCGGGGGGTTTTCTGTCGCAGCCTTCAGAATCAAGATAGCCTTGATAACGCACACCCTCAAGTTTTGATGTTATTTTTTGTGTTCAAAGTACGCGTTATACACCGGATTTTACGGTATGTACTTCATGGCAAATAAGACAAACTGATTAAAGGAATGCCAATATAGTTTTTCATTTGCCCAAAATCTGTTTGATTTGAAAATATTTTCATATTAATTGTTTTTCAACAAATTTAAGATTTTTCAAATTTTTTTTTAAAAAAATTACAGCATATAAGTAATAAATCAATTTTTAGAATTGCAATAAAAAAAAATTCTTACTTTTCTTTTAATATCAGATAGAAACAAATACTTAGATGAGAGATCTATCTCTGCTTTCAAACATGGCAAAACAGAATCATTTGGATTTGGATGAATTCTGTATAACAGAAAAGAAATTATTAAAAACATTTTTTAGAATAATAATATATTTAGAACATAAAGTTAACTGAAAAGAAAATAATTTTAAAGCATACAAAACTAGACCATCTTGATAAAATACATACTAATAAATTATATTATTTGTATTATATTATATGTTAAAATATTAATTCAACCAATATTCAAAGAATAAATTGGGAAAAAAGCCCTAACATACACAAATATTTATATAAAAAGTCTTGCAAGTTTTTATAATTTGAACATTAATCTGACTTTGGTATAATATAAGGTAACAATTATCATTTGGAGTAATACATATATTCAGTAATTTTGGTTATTTGTTAAGTATTTGGACCCTTCAATGTGAGAAATACAACAAAATGCCAGAATATAAGAAAAATGAATTCAATATACTTAATTTATTTAAACTCAAACCTATTTGGATTTAATCATTTTAATTAAACTAAACATAATTAAAAAGTACAAAAAGGCAAAATTTTCAGAAAGAATCTAATCAAAAGATCAGATATTGTTAGAATCATTATCTCTAACATTTTGATTCTTTCAATATCAAATTAATATTTTTTTTACTTACGTCAAGACAAAAAGTAACAAATTCATATATTTCAATCAGAAAGTATTTGATTTCCTAAATAAATTTACCCACTATATATATATATATATGATATATATCTTTAATATTTCTGGAGAGTGGTAAAAATAACTGTAAATCGTGGTGAGTGGATGATATCATTGCAGTATTGACAAGGCAGTCTTGAAACACATAGGCTTATTACAAACAAAGCATGGATGATACTACACAGAACAAAGAACAAACGCACAAAGTGCAGTGCAGCTGGCTACATGATTAAGAATGAAGACATAAGAGAGAGCGCAGTTTCCAGAAATCTCGATATTTATACCCAACGGGAAATCACACGATTTGGGGTGGATGGATGTAGTTCAAGATACTCTCATTAGGCCGATAGCTAGGATATTAATTAAACATGAGTCCTGAAGGAATAGACCATGGATAAATCAAAATCTATTAAAGATTAAATTACTGGAATTATTACACACATATATATACACACACATATAATAATCAATTTTTAAAATTGCTTATAATCACTGAAATCACAGAAAATTTTAACTAATTAGAATAGTTAATTTTTACCTTGCAATGTTAATAAAATCATTAACTTCCTCATAAAGTCAGTTTTTAAAAAATTGAAAAACATAGAAGATAAACGCTGATATAATGAAATGAGATAAGGAATAAAATTTTAGACTAGTTAACACTTAAAATTTCCAATATACAAGCTCAATTCTATTATTGTTTTGTTAGATTATGAACTGACTTACTAAGAATTGGATAAGTTCAGTGATCAGCTTAACTTAAGATTTCTTGAACACTGCATTATACAAGTTTATAATTCACTTGTCGAGCATGATCTTGGCTTAGGAAATGGATACATCGTATGTACCTGAATTTAAGCTGCACTATTTCTCTAGAGTTAATACTACTGAAAATCAGGAGCAGCTTAGAATAAGTTTAAAAAAAAAATCTTTAGGTGAGGAAATTGAGTTTCCACCCCTTTCAAAAAGAAAAAAATGTAACCTGCCATTCTGGTCACTTTCAACAATGACTCATCACATTCTGCAGTATATCTTTAGTAATCAGTGTATCCTGAATTTTACTGTCTGATCTTGTTTAGGAAATTTTTATACGCTTTCTTTTAATCACCTGTTGTTGTTGCACATCCCTATTGGCCAGCAGTGTTAGACCAGGTCCATGACATTGTACTCTAAAAAAATCCAACACCCCATCCATGAACAGTACAGTTTAATCATCTAAACATCACAGATATTGGTAATGGTATTAAGACAAGTTGACTATGACGCAAGTATGAAAAGGAAGCAATTTTATATACAGAAGAAAATGGAAACACAGCAATGGTCAGAAAATTTGATACGGATGAAACAAATATACTTCAATGACGTAAAACAGTGTGAAATGATTTTTGCTTGTAAATCTTCAACTGGACCAAAAAAGGGAAGATATCTTGAAGTAGACGATAGTGTGGATGAATTTGTATGTGACGTCCAATCTAAAGCATTGCCAGTTACAATACAAATGCTGCAATGTAAGGCAAAAGAAGCCTTCATACATTTAAAATCAAGAATTTTAAAGCATCAAAAGAGTACCCAAACTGATTTGCATTTGGAAAACCACACTTTAATTGCTTCCGGGAAAGTCGTCCTTAGAAAATTGAAGAAAGGTCATACATTGCCTAGACAAAATGTTTCCAATGAGACTATAATACATTCTGGTACTTGCATATTATCACAACCATATTGGTGACATTATATGAAATGAAGCACATGGTTACTAATTCAGCAAGTACAACATGTGAATTTGGGGTTACAAACTTTGTAAGTTATCTTGACTGTTGGCATTGTTGTGATAATACGTAAGTACCTACATTCTTTTAAAAAGTGTTGCATAGCAAATGCATTAAGATGGTACGAACGATGACACCGTTAAGGAATATGGCAACCCCTGCACCAGTTCCATAGTCAGCTATGACAGTGGGAGTGATGAATCATTTTTGGAACATGACACTGATGGTTGGAACAATTGCAGACTCACATATGTACTAAACAGTTTTTAATACTGGTAAAATAAATTGATTTTTTACTTCATATTAGTTATTTAACTTTCTCCAGCATCGGATATCGATGAATCTTTTATGCAAGTTTTAATTTTTTGCAAAAACTAGTGGAGTATTTGGGGGTGCAGCTTAGATTCGAATAACTTCAGTAATTCAAATAAATCACTGAAGATTTTAACATTTGCAATTAAAATCTTTTGAGTTTATAAGTCCTTCTCTTACATTTCATAGAATAAGATACAATCTCAACCCCATAAATACAATCTTCAAACTTGACTCTAATGTTAAATTACCCCAAACTAAAACAATTCTTTTCCTAAAAATTTATATTCAATTTGGTTCAAACCTGAAATGTGAAGCCCTGACATCAAAATTGTCTAATTAAGATAATTTCCAAATATTTTTTTCTTTCTATGAAACTTAAAAAAGCAGGTTCTAGCATTCTTAAAAAGCATTCTACAAACTTTTCAAATAATAGTTAATAGAATTTAAGTCCTTTTTTAAACATATACACAAGTTGATAAAACTTTACAGGTAGTGTATTTAAAAAAAAATGTCCTTTACTAATTTAAAAACTTGAAATTACCTAATAGTCTGTAAAACACTCCATGTTTCACAACTCCAAACTTTTATTTCTGTGTTATTTTCAGCACCAGTCACAGCAAACTTCCAAAACTGGACACTAAAAATTAAATTCACAAATGAAGATTATACACAATAAACAAATTATTTAAAATTTTCTAAGTCTTTTAATTGCAAAATCATACTCAGGTTTGTGGTTCTTGTAATTATCCAGAAAATACAGGGAGCATAATGATTTTTGAGGATGAGGAATCCACTGATGTAGACACCTATAAAACAAATTTATCAAAAGTTTCCTTTAAAAAAATTAACTCTTAACTAATTAAAATTATATATATATATGTTGTACAAAGTTTACTAAGTCCTAAAAATTAGAATTTTTGTATTACTTTCAAAAATCCTTCTAATAAACAGAATATTGATTATGATTGTATAAAAATAAGTTTTTCAATTTCCATTTTTACTACAAATGGAAGACAAGTTTCAAACAAGGTTTTATAAAAAATGAGATTTTTGCAAATTTTTTTATCAACTTGTATTCAATAAGACTGATTAAAATTTTTTATTTTTATCAAAGACCTTGATGAACTTTCTGTTGTTTCACGTCCCCCTGGTCCAAGACCAGGTTCATGACATCATGTTGCTCTAATAGTCTCACAAGTCCATTCTCTCTCACTCCACAGCTGCCTTACAGAGGCACCAATACAGTCAATGACATAAGTAGGAGAAGCAGGGCAGGAACAAGGGAAAGAAGTTTTAGTCATTCCCCTGTCAACAAATTTCAAGCTCCTGATGTGACCACTATGCAGCCTAGCCAGTGCAGGATCTTGTACCTACCGACTGTTGGGACAGACCAGGAGGACTGCCAGCATAACAGTTGTGTGTGGGAGGGAAATATCCAAATAAAATGTGCTCTAGCCCTGCAAATAGAAAATATTTCGGATGCAAAAAGTTCACAAGAGGCGACAGAAGGAAGAGCATTTCCCTTTTTCTAAAGCAAAATGTGGGTGAGAGGCAGCTTTTATTTCAACTGAGGTACCACACAGGAAGAAGTCTGACTTTGCTTCTATGCGTGTTAGTGTTAGCTGACTTTCTTCTGAAATATACTTTTCATTTCAAAAATAAAAAAAAATAGGTACAACTTTTTAAAGAATGTATGTACTACTTCAGTTGAGTCCCTAACAAATTTAATTTGTTTAAAAATATTTTTCTATTAAACTATTTCTGTCTTTTCATTTTAATAATGCCAAATGGAATAACTGACCCTTGTAACATTTAAACATTCTAAAAACATGATAGGACATGTTTTATTATAGGTTAAAAAATGTTACTTTACAGTAATTCTAATACTTTAATCAAATATCACAAATAAAAACTAAACTCAGTAGCACAACAGTCCATGAGGGCCAATGTCTATTGTTCTCAGCTCAGTTTTTATGACCTTGGGCACTGAGGTTGAGTCCACCTTGCCCAGCCCTGAGTTTCAACCCCAAACCTGTGGTGTGTAAGCACGATATTCTGTTACTGGGCTTCCAATCACAAATAAAAGATAAACGAAAATTCAATTCCAAGCTTACAATTGAATAAAATCTAAATGAACTGAAAGAAATAGAATAGTGTCAAATACACTTTCCAGAATTTGCACAAGAAATAATAGTAGTTAATGTCTAATCGTTACATATTTTCATATATAAACATTATACTTATTCATTTGTCTGTCCTTTGAAGTAGATGTACAGTTCTTTCGAATGAATCAATGTAAAAAAAAAAGTTTCTCTATGTAGTTTTATTTTTGCATTTTCAATGTTCTTCGATCTAAACCAAACCTATTTCATCTTTTTTTCTAAGATAATTTTAGTCTGATTAATCTGTTTTAGATAACTTTTAACTTAATATGACAATACTGTAATTTCTTTTTTAGTTTATCCCTCTGTGTTATTGATGAAAGTGTGATAAAAGCTATTGTACCTATTTAAGATTATTTTTTGACTTCAATTAATGTGTGTTATACATTCTTTTTTAATTAACATTTATATTAAACTGGTTTGAGCTATTTGTTTAAATAGTTTTTAAAGTAAGTTAATATTAATTTTTTAATATATTTTTCAGTTAAAGACTTATATATATATACATATTATTTTGTATACTTGGATATTATTTTAGTCCACTTTTTTTACTTGTCACTAACTCAGTAATTTATTGTTGTCATATTAAATAAAAGAGAAAACAAGTAATTGGTGCCATTTTTTAACCCATTGCTAAAGGTGTGGACAAAACTAATATATTTTATTAGACTAATATATTTTATTATTTATAGTAGTTTCATTAAAGCGAGGATTATTTTGTCTAAATTAAACAGTTTTTGGCTTAAATTAATGTTGAAGTTTATTTTTCAATTAAAGGTTCCTTCATATTTACAGATTAATGATAATTATTTTCTGAACAACACTGCTACATATTATTATGGTTTGCAATACCGCATGTTGATTGCTCAGATGCTCATTTTTGTGGTTTGCTTAGCTAATACCAATAAAAGGAAGAGTTAATATGTAGGGAATACTAAGATAGAAATGCCAAAGAACATGAGAGCTGCAACTCTGAAGCTATATGTGAAGATGATACGCAACTCAAAATATTTTTAATAAGTTACAACATTGAAGCAGTTTTGATGTACTTTTGCCTTGCTATCAAACGAAACTCTAGAATTGCCAATCTTACACTATTTGGAAGATTAAAGTGTTTTAATAAAAACCAACTTTTTTGGGACCAATTAGCCAATTTTTAAAAATGGCTCTGAAATTCTTAGATTCTGATTCCTTACTTTTAAAAATGTTCCATCTAGAAAACTATTAATCCCAAGGCTGATGGATGTAGAATAAACAATTAATCTTCTTTTAGAAAAAGAACAAAAGAAAAATAACCATTGGAAGATTTTATACAATTTTTTAATTGTATAATCAATGAGCAAGTTTTCCTCCTCCTTCTCTCTTAAAAGAGGTGGTGGAAAGAGGTAGAAACTATTTTGCATGGTTTTAGAATACCTTATGTCGAGGTCTATTTTTGAAGATCTTACTATAAATTTGTTAGTTTTTTTTAGCAGTTTTATGATTCTTTAAATCATTACAAAAACATTCTTTCAAAAATTCCTAATTACATTATTAAAAGGTTGGCCTTCACTTTAAAAAAAACGAGTCTTACAGTAGTCGCATATTATGTGTAACATCTGACATGTTATCATGGTAAATACGCAATATTAACTTTTTCCTGAAAAAAATACGAAAATCGGGTACGATTGGAAATAATTTTCTATTGAATAATTATATCTTTAATTAACAAAAGGAGTAATGCAATATTTTATCAAAAATAATTATTCTTGTTCAACTTGGGGAAGAGCGAAGACAATAGACTTATGATAACTAAAATATGACACATATACTTGTGATTTCAAAGTATTTCATCGTTGGTGGATGACCTGAGTACCCAACTCTTTCGAGCTACAACCTCATATCAGTAGGTATTTGAGTGACTGTACATGATTGTCTTTTGCCCTTTGTTAAGTTTAAATGCTTTAAAAATAAAATAAAAATACTGGAGATTTTGGGAAAATAAAAATTTAAAATGGATTAAAATTGAGAAAAGAAGCTTCAAAGTCGGCACAAAGCACCGAAAATAAAGTTAAAATTTCGATCTGGGATGGGCGGGGCTAAACCGACCAATGGGAATGCAGCTAGGATCATGAAAAAGTAGTTGAAAATAAAACAGATAACAGCTTTTTTAAAAGCTATTAAAAATATACTATCAAGAATAAAAATAGCAGAGGGACATTTAAATAAAAAGAGATCAGTCGGAATAATTTTCCAAGGAAAATTAAAAAATGGAAGAATCTGGGGATCAAACCCGATGCAAAGCATCGAGAGCGAATGACTGACCACGGGGAACTCGTGGAAAGAGGTGAAATAAGCAATTAAGATGGAGGAAGTGAGTTTTCAAAGGAGAACAATAATTACAAGAGGGAGTCTGAGAGAATATTTCTAGGTCTGTTGAAAAATATATATCCCTGATCCAAATTTCAATATCCAAGATCGAGAGATTACTAGAATTATCAATATTTTGAAAGAAGTTTGTTGCAATCTTTTTAATGAACTGTCTAATTGACAGCATTTTACTTGAGGTCAATTTCAAAGTAACCGTTGAAAAACAGCATCAATAACAGTACCACTGTTAGCAGTCAAAACATTCTAATTTGTATACATTTTGAGCTTGAGTTCATCATTCATAAAAGCTATAAGCGGCTCAGCTTTTGGCAAACTGAAAGTTAAAATCGCCACTCAAAATCAGGGGAAGCGAGTGATAATTTTTTTAAAAGAGCAGAACCACCTTTGTTATATGGTAAAAGTACAAAATGCAGGAAATCTTTAATTTTTTTAACCATTTGATTCGAAGAAATGTATACGATCACCGAAATCACAGTTTGTTCATTTTCAAATAAGCATTCTGCCGCAATTATGTCCCCTAATATCGTAACTAATGGATTTAGAGTCAAGCGCTTGAGTGCTTAATGGCTACTAGAATTGGACTCCCATGCGAGGGTAGAGAAAAGACACAGCCACACTCTCATTGGTCAAATCAAGTAGCGTGTGCTTACGTCACATCCTGTTACACACATCCATCCCTTTTCACGAAATCACTCCCAACAAATTTCCAGCAACCGAGAGGAAAGATGTTACACATCAAAAATCACCTACTCAAAAGGGTATTCCAACTAGTAATTAAAATAATAAAGGAAGTTCTCTCTTGACTCTTTTTTAAATAAAATATCTCTAAATTTACAATTTTATATCATTACCTAAGATTAATAAAACTCATAAAAATCTACTTTTTAAATATAAAAAATCACTTTTCTTCAAAATTTATAAATGTAATATAAAATCATAAGTATCTCACATCTCCCATTAAGTTCAAGGAAACATTAATTTCTGGAAACCAAATTTAAAAGAAAGCTTGTTATTTAAATTGTCAAATCTGAAATTATATTACAGCACGTCTATTTATTCGTATTTCAATTGAAAACCACAACTTAGCAGATATTTTTTGTAAAACTTGACATACAGATAATTTACAACACAGGGCAACTAAAAGTGATTGAATAAAATTATTAAGTATCAAATTATGTAATTCAAAATAATTAAAAAAATTTTTAAGCAAGTGAGGGTGGACAAATCATGGTTTCACTTCCAACCAAATAAAATAATTTTGTATAAATTATACAAAACAAGTTACTAAAATTAAATTGACATTTAAATTGAATAAAGTAATGAAAAATAATTAAAAGTATTAATCTTGAAAAATTCTAAATCTTCTACTTTTCGAAAGATCCAAGCAAACAAAAACAATCTAATATTTTTAACATTGTCAAATGACGCCAAAGTTTAACAGAAATTAATGTAA
Organism: Trichonephila inaurata madagascariensis; assembly: GCA_019973955.1. NCBI lineage: Eukaryota > Metazoa > Arthropoda > Arachnida > Araneae > Nephilidae > Trichonephila > Trichonephila inaurata. The sequence continues at coordinate 415,514 of BMAV01006825.1, forward strand.
ACTAGTTCAGCATATTTCTTGGCGGGGCACAGAATTAACATTCTTCCGATCACTAAATAAGTAGTAGGTCTGAAACTGGCAACAATTTAAAAATAAGTTTAATTCTTTTTCGATTCCATAGAAAGCTAAAACTTTTTTTATAGTAGTCGGAAAATAAAAATAAGTAAATACATAAACTAGGTATAATCGTAGTATCTTTGTTTTTTTAGATCATTTTTATCATCTCATGAGTTTTTATAGTATAAAACACCACTCAATAAAGTTTACAGTGAAATTAATTTAGAGGTGCATAGTTTATTTATATGGTTTTTATATAGTTGGTTTAATTTTCAAATCCTAATAAACGGAATATTTTGTTGCCTTTAAATCAATAAGCAGCCAATGTTTTTATATTCTTATTGTGTTTTATCCTTTAAAGAAAACTGAAAGAATCAAATATGCTTTTAATTTGCAAATAAACTTTCTCCTTATTTTCAATCTTAATATCAACAATGAAATTTTACAAGTTTAAGATGCAAACTTTTGTCTTTATTTATTACATTGCATTGAGGTTTAAAGTCCAAAATTATTTAATTATTGCTTGTATTAGCTTATTTTAACTATAATAATCAATAAATTATTCAAATATTTTATAAGAACATCCTTTTGTTAAAATGTTGAAAACTAATAAAGCTCTTTCGCCTAGAATTTTTTTTTAAATGCCAAATATTTGTTAAAAAATTCTCATTTTTATCCAATACAGTTAAAACTTAACATTAAACCATATTGGCTAATAAATTATTTAAAAAAAAGGCATATTTAACATATAAGTACCTAGGTGAAATATCTTTCTTTAGAGTATTAACTTGGAAGAATTTGACAACTCCATCAAAACTAGCAATTGAGAGAGCGGTTCCATCAGGTGAAAAAGTTGCAGTTGCAATAGGCTAAGGAAGAAAAATAACGTTAAAAATAAAACCTACATCTATTATAATATAAAATACACTAGGAGGATTAATGATTGACATAACTACAATTTGACCATTTTTATTAATTTATTCAATACATAAAATTTTTAGCTGAAATGTATTAACCCTTTTTCCCACAAAACACTTGACTAAATATTAATATATTCGTTACAAATTTTTGTGAAAGATAATCTAATAAAGTTATTACTTAACTTACCATTTTATGATCAGTAACAACTTGAACACCCACTTTTACATCATCTATAGCTAAATTACCATGACCATGCTCTTTTACTACAGTTCCTACATTCCATATTTCTGCCTATATTTAAAAAAGATATATAAAAATTAATACCACTTCATTTCAAAGTAAAACAGCAAATTTCAAATAACTGCATTACCCTTTCTTCATGAGTGACAACCAATAATGTAGTGAGATCCTCACCAGAGCTTTCATCTTCTGTTGATTCATTATCATCAGGAATATACAAACACCAGATAATGCGGTTATGTTCACTGGGTGTCCATTCGCTAGGACGGAGTATACGAATAAGGAGATTGCATCTTGGAATAAGTTAAGCAAAGCAACTGATTAAAAATTTTTTCCATGATGGTTTTATTAATTGAATAGAGTTCTAGAATAATACTTAAAATGTGGTTACATCATTTTTATAAAAATGGATATAAAGGAATTGTATACAAGTAAAATGTTTGCTAAAGCTTATTTAAATTTCATACTATCAAAATTTAAATAATTATATAAGAAATCCAATAAATTATTAGAGGTTTTCTTTCTACTAGATTCATTCTGCTGTGCACATTAAATTTGTTGTACCTCAAAAGTCTTTAACTGAGATGGAATGGATATAGACAGTAGAGAGCTATTTTAGGAACTAAAACTGGATAATTTATGGTCCAAAACAATGAGAACTGTAAATGTAATGCCAATTCAATGATACTGATGTAATCAACTTAATTTAAAAAGAAAAATATATAGCTTACATAATTTGATAAAACGAAACAATTTTTAACCATAAATTGACCAAGTTAAGGATACAATATTACTGCACCATCATCACTAATTTTATGCACCAATAGTTCTCCACATGCATCTACAGATCCTAGAAGTACTTGTGAAGTGGTATGAGCAAATGCAATATCTTTCACTTCACTTTTATAATCTTTAATCAAGTGTCGAATATCTAATTGTGTTCTCAGAAGACGAACATAACCAGGCTTATTATTTGCTGCTATATAAAGAGCAAGAGGAAAAAATACTTTTCAAATTGAATGCAAAACAATTATACATAGAAAAAAAATACAATAAAAAAGTATTTCAAAATTGTTTTAATATCTTTTTAATTTACATAATTCTAAATATTGTAATTATTTTTAATACGGTTAAATGATTGGATATTTTCCATCAAACAACAATACCATTAATATTCAACAAAATAACCAGCAAATGGAAACGAAAAAATATCCTCAAAAATCCTTAAATTTATATCCTTAATTTTTTTACACATGCTTTTTAATTAAAGGGAAAATAAATCAAATTTTAACACTAAATTAGCAGCACAGTTCAGCATTGCATGGGCTATCCTGAATAATACCCCATTTTTTAGCAGATAAAAGAATTGAGGTCACAACACATGCACAATATTCTTTCCTAAATAAATAAGGAGAAATGTCAAGGGTCCCTGGGAATAGAGAGTTCTATGAGTTTTAAATTTTTTTTAAGAGTTAAACTTTACAGTAAGAAATTTTTAATAACTTATAATTCCCTCTTCCTTTATTTTTCTGGAACTTATTTTCAATCTTGATCTTGAGCATTGTTGGACATGACTTCCACTCTAGAGCAGCCATCCCAGAATTTCTGGAATTTGCCTCATTCTATAGTGAAGAGAATAACTGATGGCTGCTGAACTAAAATTCTTTGTGGATGCATGAAGTTTTTAATTTTTTTAAGGGTGACATTTTAAAGTAAGACAAACTTTTTTTTTTTTTTTTCAAACTCCAATTTTAGAGGAAAATTTTTAACATTCAATCCAAGCACAGAAAATGTAGCAAGATATGGAAGGAAAGTTTCATGCAATTGTTTTGAGATATTGCAAAGTTATTAAATGTTTAAGACAAATTTCAAGTAATTAAAATAAATAAAGTTTGGGAACTTAGTTTTAAATTACTTGGTTGAAGACCATAAAATGTGCATTTTTCCAGGCCATAAATTAAAACAGCTTATTTCTTAAACTGCAAAAAAATATAAAAAGCTTAATTTTTTTTAAAAAATTTCATCACACCCTAGTAAAATAAATGGTATATCTGACTTGGTATATCTTATGATTCTTTGTCTGACTGTAGTATGGAAGAATGGCAGTTTTGAAAACAAAATGGTAAAAATCTTTCCTCGCCATCCTTCAGAGTCTCTGCATGATAAATGACATTACCAGGAAAAGCCAAACCTTCATTTTGTCACTAAACAAATTTGTTATCACTTAGCAATAAATTTATGGTTTTTTTTTTGTAGTTTTCATAACATTTGAATAAATAAACTTTTCCTTAAGCATAACTCGTAAAAATATAAAAAGTCTAAAATTTAACTGTACTCTGTATTTCATACAAGCTAAAAAATATATTATAATTTTTAAAACACTTACGTTTTAAAACATATGCAAGATAAAGTCCACTTAAATGTATACTTATTAATTTTCCACAGTAAAATTTCTCTTCCCATCCATAATCAACCATATCTTCAACAATAATCTAGAAAAATAAAAATCTCAAATTAAATTATTTTTAAAGTACTAGATTATAAAAAACTTCCAAATTTAAGGCAGAAAACTTCATTTAAATACTGTCATACATAAATTTATTTTTAACATGATGAATTAGTTTTAAATAAGTAATATAAAAAAAATGCTTCTAACCCTTTGACGCGCAGAAAAATAAATTCGCTGAATTTTTCAAAATAAAATTAATAAATGCAATGTACAGAACCTAAGAACAGAGAAAATACCTTTTAAAAAAATTACAGTACATTCCCCCCCCCCCGAGGGGGGAGGTAGTTTCATAGGAGTACCACCGCGCACTTATGACAGAATTCTCGGATGAACAATATATGATTTGGATCAGATTTGTAAGATTATTCTTTATATATTTTGTAATAAATTTACTAAAACATGCAATATTAAGTATTAGAATTACATTTTAAATGTTAAATATTACAAAATATAACTATAAGAGATTGAAATCAACTTTAATAGCCAGATTTTTCATTGTTTCTTTATTATTAAATTATTAAAACATGCAATAATACTGATAAAAATTATCTTCAAAAGACTAAATACTAGCAAATTTAATTGAAAGAGGTAAACAAAAATAATATTAAAAGAACATATATTCACCATCCAAAAAATTCGACCTCTCTTCAGTATAAAAAGAACGTAAATGAGATGAGAAAAAATTTCCATTCGAGAAAAACATCCCCATTTCAATATAAACAAAATCCCCTCCCCCAAAGCAATGGCAAAACCCCCATAAATTATTAGTTACTTCTTGATTATTATTATCTTCTTATTATTAGTTACTGCTTGAGTCAGAAAAAAGAAAAACAAGGGGGAAGATCTCTTACGCATGAGTGCTACAAATTGGACAGTTTTCATGTTCTAAACGCGCAGTGGTATCCCTATGAAACCACCACTTAGATGACTTATTATGAGGCAGTTCTTTTTATAATTTATCATTCTAAAAATTAGTTATGCTATGAACAGCATATGCAGCAAAAATGTACATAACTTACTTTGAATATTTATCTGTTTTTATTTGTTAAAGAAACTTTTGTTGAAAGTGTTCAAAAAAGGTTTTTAAAACGATGCATTTTTCTCACAGAAAGAAGAGTTTTTTGTAAAATGCTGACATCTAGTATCTTTTATGAAAGATAAAAGATATCTGTAGAACCATTGGTTTCATTCAAATACCACTGCACGTTCAGAGGTATTTTTTAGAAAATGGTGGTTTCGGAGAGATACCACCGCACGTTAAAGGGTTAAATCAATTCCTCCTTAGATCAACAAAGAAACATTTTATTTTAGCTACTTTTTATTAAATAGTTATAATTAATATAAAAATGTATATACATATGACAGAATCACAACATTAAGTGATGATTAATTTTTATTAATTATCATTAAAGTATCGTATTGTCATCCAAAACAATCGTGTATATAAAATTTCAGTTCAATGAATGCTTTAAAATACGAGAAAAAAAACCTTTTCAAGTTTTGATACAAGTTGCTAAAAATGATGCTAACGTGGCTGTATTTCTAATTCTTTAAATAATTAGTTTTAATCAATTAACTTTTATTAATTATAATTAAATTACTGTATTGTTATCCAAAATAATCATATATATAAAAATTCAGCTCAATTGAGATCTTTAAAATGTATTTTATTAACAATCGGAAATTCCACGAAGATAAATAAATATATAGAGTGTGAGCTAATAGTAGGAATTGAAAAAAATATATCAAGTCAACTCCTACTTATATCAACAAAGAGAAATTTTATTTTAGTTACCTTATATTAAATAATTACAATTAATATAAATATGAATATACATATGACAGAATCACAATATAAATGGCAAAATAGAAAGCGATTTTCCATTTCACTTTCTATATATGGTGTTGGACTATTATTTTTGTTTGTTACTATTTATTCATCAATTAAAAATTAATGAATTAATAAGTGAAAAACTGTATTAACATCAAGTGTCATCCACTACAAGTTTAAAAAAATATATCTGAATTTGAGTGGATGAATAAAAAGTATTTTATTAATGATTTAAAATTTGAATATATATATATATAAATATAGGGAGAGTGTGAACTAATTGTAGGAACTGAAAAATAAAGGCCTGTTTCTTTATAAAGGATGATCAAGAAAAGTCATGCTATTTACTTAAAAATAAAACTCACTTTTCCTTTTTACTACTGCTTATATTTTAATCCTCTAACTCAGTAAATGATTAGGAGAGTACTTACATACTATTGCACTAATGCCAACATTCAAGATAAGTTGACAACACGATTTCATATGTATTGTACGTGCTGAACAAACAACCATATGTTTTGTTTCACATAATGTCACCAATACGATTGCAATAACACATAAGTACCAATTTAACTTAATTCTTTGAGAAGAGTTATATTAACATAAATAATTTTATTTGTAATAATTATTTCTCATTCAAATTACACATCATAATTCTTTCAACATAATTACAGAACCCTAAAGAACAATTTTTTAAAACAATGTTGCAATAAATTTAATAGAAATTATTATAATACCTGACTACATGTTTCTCCATGTTCTAATGGACTAGAATAAACATCCACTTCAGTGCCATAGATAGATACATGCGAACTGTCTTTATTTGCACATAAGTTTCTAAAAAAAATTTTTTTTATCAATATGAAACAAATAATTAAAAATTTAAAAGCTTACAAATTTGAACAGAGAAAAGCAGTTTTTTTGGGTACAATAAAAATAAAAAGATGTTTAGTAAAAATACTTAATTTTAAAACCAACTAAAAGCATGTTCAAACATGAATATTAAGATTTCCTTACATTTTCTGATATGCTCTGTCGCATAGCATCAAGTTTCCATCTCCAGATGCTTCCATGTTTCCATTTGCAATAGTTTTTAATTTTACTATAGGATAAAGAATTGAACATTACAATATAATAAATAAATTTAATAAAAATATAAATATACAATAAAACAAGACACTATAGGTAAAAAATAAGACAGCCTCAGTAGTACAGCAGAATATTCTTAGCCTTAGGAAATAAGATTACAAGTTTAAACTTTGTTTTCAGGTCAGTTAGCCTTCCCCTGTATTTTACCTGTACTACTGGGCTGTAAGGAAAAGAAATTAAGAGAGTAAGAATAAGCTTTCATCAATACTAAGATGACACAACTAAGATATTTAATACAATTTGTGAATGCCTTTTTTTTTTAAAAAATGTTCAATGAAATCTATAAAATTACCAGCCAATGCAAATAACAAATATGCCAGTTTATTATTCCATTAAATTCTGAATAAAAAATACTACCACATACACAAAAGCACATATTCCATAAAAAATGCATGTGAAAACTGCAATATGTTTTCCTCAGAATGTACATACCTTTAATTTTTCAAAAATATTTTACAGACATCAAAATGAACATGTTATAATTCATTAATGGTTTCTTCTCCCCTCATATTATGTCAAAAATAAACCTATTTTTGATAAACACACAATTAAGATAAAATCAATTATAAAAACTCAAATTAGCAGTCAGAATTATTACAAGTATTGAATTTATAGAATGCCAGTTTTTATTTTCATCGGAAAAAATATATTTTTTTTTGAAGTTGGCTTTTCTCTGAAGAAATAAGGAAACTATAAAGAACACTTAACAAAAATAGATGTTAGAATTGCATATATATTATTGTTACATTAAATAACCTTTTAAAATGGAGACAAAGATAGTTGAACATCAACAATCCGGATAAAAATATCACATTTTTCCCCCCCACCCATTTTCCCATCTTTTTATCGAACACACAAAATATAGTCTAAGTTGGTTTCAATTTTTTGTCAGTGGGAGATATCACTTCAAAAAAGTATTTTTCAGTCAATCGCAAGGGATTGGATAAAATTCCTAGTCCTCTTTTTCTCATTTACTGTCGTTGTCTTTCAATCAGGCGATCGTATCATGTCCAAAATTCAAATGAGAATATTTTCCTGTATGTTTCTGGTATAAAACAAAACCATTCCATAGTGGTATATCTAAAAGGTAGAAGAATATATTTTTCATAACTCTTTCCTCTTTCTTGTGTTATCTACACCCCCATGGTATTTTTGCTATCTTCCCCTACTGCTATCTTTGGTGTCTGCCTGACATTCTTATAAGACAGCACTTCAATCATCACAGGAATGTGTATAGCATCCATCCATTTGATGATGTAAACTTTCTCTCTTTGGTACACAGATTTCACCTTTGTTTTATTGTAGTTCATTTGGAACACATCTTTCCATTAATTACAAATGTTCCATAAATATCCGATCTTTGAGAAGCATATCTGCAAGTTCTGGTGATGTATAATAATGATCTGTTATTTGGCAAAATCGTTTATTCAATAGTGGCTGCATAAGTCATCACTACTTGTGAGGACTTGTCTAAATGCAGGTAATCATCATCAAAAAGAATACATTTTCTCTCATATAAATAACCACATTGATTCACATAAAATGAAACTTTTTATATCAAATAGTGAACTCTTTAGAGGCAGATACTGTTTCCAGTGTAATCTTTCCTAGAACAGCATCAAGCTGTCATCTATTATAATACCTCTCAGTTGTACTAGTTTCTCGAAAAGCGAATTTAAGTACTTGATTACCAGCCAGTTCCCGAAATTTTGGACACTCATGTGTTTTAGCGTCAAATTTCAAATTATCTGAAAAATGTAAATACTGGTAAATGAGATAATAGCATTGGTAAGACATAATTTTTAGAAAAAATCAAGTTTTTTGATAATGACTTTTACTCGAATATTGCTCCACATATCAGGCTTTTTTATAATTCCTTATAATATATTCAAAGTGAAAAAAACATGAATTTTGTTTTTAGAAATTGGTTCTTATTATCTACTCTGCTTTTCCTTCATAGATTACTTTTTCAAATAACTTGATCTGCATATTTTTTTAGTTTTCAGAAAACTATCATTTTAAGGATATTATTATACAAGATAACGTCAAAATTGTAGAGTTCCATTGCTTAAATCAGTGTCTGAAGGAACAGCTGGATTTGCAATGAGAGGAAAATGTGTCAGAATGAAAGAAGGATTACTATTATCATTCAAGTTTTGAATTTAAGTTACGTCATCTGAACTTTCAGTTTCCTCATCCTTAGAGAAGTCTAATAACAAACTTTTATTACTTCCAAAATGATTTAGAGAAATTTCAGATCCACTATCTGAGTCATCTTCTGTCATACACTGCTCTTTATCATTCATTTTTTTTCTTCTATTTTAGCTCCGAAACGTAAAACTAATATTTGCAGCACACAGAGCTAGTGAAAAGAAAACATGCCTTTATTTGCCAAAAAGTATGCAGTAAAACCTAACCTTGAAACCAATTTAGACTTTTTAACAATCCTAATTTTAATGGACTACTAGAGCCATAAGGAAGAAACATTACACACTAAACAAGCAAAAAATACGGACAAAGTGGATTAGAGAAGAAAAAAAATTGCTTCTCAGATGCCACTCAAGCAAATCAAAAAGGTGCTATTTACAAGCATCCAAACAGTATTCAGACAAAACTAGGAAGTGATTCCTTCAAATACCTTTCATACAATATGCCAAAATGAGATATTCCAAAGACAATGATACTTTCACTAAAAAACTAAACTAACATAATTTCTTTTCTAAAATGGCAATAAATAATATTTACTTTTAAAGTTATGTTCAATAATAGCTTAATTTAAAATGTAACTTAAAAAATCTTTTATAACTGTAAAAATGCTTTAAATAACATTCCATTATAATAAACAAATGAGTGTTTATTCTTTAAATAGAAAGATTTACTCAATTCTAGATGAATTTATTTTTATATTTTAAAAATAAATACACCACAAGATAGTCAATTCTAATAGTCTATAAGCAAATTAAAGCACCCATCAAAAAAATTTACCATTGATAAGTGGTTTTATTCCAACAAATTAAAATAATGAATCATACAACAATGAGAAATTTTAACAAAATAACACTCATATTATAATTTATTTTCAAACACCTTTCAGCATATTATTTTTTCTTCAAAAATGAATTATTTTATGTAACATTTTGATGCTTCGTGGGCACATATGAGAATTAGTTCTCCAAACAAAGAACATAATTTTACCAGACTCTGTTCCACTCTTCCCAACATTAAGAATATTCTTAAGATGTTCTGTGGCTTCAATAGTATCTATGTTAGAATGGCCATTCATAGTTCAAATTGAAAACGATACACAAGACGTTATTTAAGAATTACGGCAATAGAATCACGATATCGTTCACAAAAAGGGTGCTGAAATTAAGTGTTTCCTTCCACACTCCAGTTTCCTTTTGATAACAGAAAAAATCGCGATTATTTGTCACTTTCACACACAGACAGTTTAGTTTACTTTGATACAACAATAGGTTAAAAAAAAAATTCTTGCAAATCTAAAGTCTTCCACTGCCAGAAACAGGAGCAAAACTTCTGAAGATTGAATATTAAAAAGTTTCGAAAGATTTCTCTTCAGTTGAGAAAATCTCTCAGATTTTAGATTTAATAATCTTTCTTTCAAAAGCTCCTTTCCTGTTACGAAAATAAATTAAATTGGACGAATCAATTGAAATATATTTTTTTAATGCATTCTTGCATATAATTGGACTCAAGTTTGAAACACATTTTTAGTAATTCCAAATAATAGTATATTAAATAATATTAATACATAATTAATACAATTATATTTGTAATGCTTAATTTCTCTCATTTATTAATTTCACACTTGGTAATGCACAATTTGATTCGATAGTAATTTTTTTAAAAAAATTAGTTCACATACCGTACGAGCTGGCATTCAAAGAACATTTGATTGATTGATGATGATGAAGACAAAAATAATAAATTACATAATTCATATATAAATAGCGTTAAGTGTTTTTCTAAATATTTTTTGTAAAAACTGTTGGAAAAAATTGTGTTTTTTCCACTCCAAAACCTTTATTCTAGTTTAATGTTGATCACCAAGGCATATCCTTCAGAAGAAACAATCGGTAATATTCAATGGCATGCATAAGGGCTGAGTTTGGCAGCTCGTCACTCATATAGTCCAACACATTTTTAATTTTTAGTATCAAGATTATGCCTCAGAGCTTTCTTCTAAGTTCTTTTAAATAGATACCCTTCCATAAAAGTAGTCTGTGAACGCCGCTGCTAATACCTATATCACGTATTCCTTATGGTCAATGTCACAGATCTGCAGCACCTTTCGAAAGCCAACGAGAGGTTTAATGCTCGTTATATTTTATGTGGATAATTGTGTGAAGTATGTAGGATGATTCATGCTATAATAAACAAAATGTCTTCAATGTACTCATACTTTAATTGTGTAAGTTCTCTTGTAAAGCTAATGAATATGTTCTATAATTCTCTGAAAGAACATCACGCATACATAATCTATGCTCCTACTGAAAAGCTGTCAGTTTCGAATAATTATAGATCAATCACACTGCTAGCTCGATTTCTTACAAAACGGTGTAATTCTTGAAAACAAATTTCAGATCTAATAATAGAAAATAGTTTTCTGATCTATTATGAATTCAATTCTTGAAGAAAATTCTGCATAAACATCAGAGACATATTTATGGAAATTAGTAAAATAAAGTAAATTTACGCATCGAAAAAAAGGTAGAAAATACGTGATGCAACATTTAAAAATTCCAACAAATTTATAATATTTCTCAGTTAGTTTTATCCAGTATTTATAAATCCTGGTAATCAAAAGAATCAAGTAATGTTAATTAAATGGATTTAAAAAAAAAAAAAAAATTTTTCGTCGACATATAAAAAAAAAAAAAAAATAGTGAGAGAAGAGAGTAGCTTTTCAAGCAACAGTTTTAAAAAAATTCTTTCAATACAGTTTACATAATAAGATAACAAGATTTGGACTTTCCAAATGCTTAACTAACTCGATGTAAATCAAATGAAGTAAAAAAAAAAAAAAAGGAAATCGAAAACATTAGTACGTTGTGTGCGATATTTACACAGACTAATATTTCGTCTCCGAAGGATCTTGCTACAATTTTTCTAAACATTGCTTAAATTCCGACACAACAAAAGACAATACATTCAGTTCTTATTTTGTCCGCTTCCTTTATCTTCTGACTAAAAATAAGACTTCTTTATGGCCTTATTATTTATTCGTCAGAGAAGAAAAGGTTAAAAATTTTCTCTAAAACAAGTAGTTACTACGCATGCGTGTTTCATCACTATTTTTCCTTTTTTTCTTTTTATTTTATTAAGTTGCGGCGATATTCGTGAGAAGTAAGGATGGCCGCGTAATGTCTATTTTGGTGTTTACTAAAAAAGTGTCTCAGGGTTATTTGATTTTAAAATTGACCGTATGATGAGCCGAAGCAGAGGCAATGCTCATTATGACGGAAAAATTGCTGGATTATATGATTTAGGGGATACTTTAGGTCGCGGCCATTTTGCCGTTGTCAAATTGGCTAAGCATGTTTTTACTGGAGAGCAAGTTGCTGTGAAAGTGATCGACAAGACAAGATTGGATGATGTATCTCGCGCTCATTTATTTCAAGAAGTACGATGCATGAAATTGGTGCAACATCCTAACGTAGTACGTTTGTACGATGTAATTGATACCCAGACCAAATTATACCTGATTTTGGAACTTGGAGATGGAGGGGATATGTATGATTATATCCTCAAACACGAAAACGGTGTTGACGAGGAAACGGCCAAAAAATACTTTCGTCAAATTGTGCATGCGATTTCATACTGTCATAAACTTCATGTCGTCCATAGAGATCTAAAACCTGAAAACGTAGTTTTCTTTGAGAAGTTGGGCATGGTTAAATTGACTGATTTTGGTTTTAGCAATAAATTTTGTCCAGGGCAAAAATTAGAAACCTCTTGTGGTTCTCTTGCATATTCAGCTCCTGAAATTTTGCTCGGTGATTCTTACGATGCTCCCAAAGTTGGTGAGTTGATTTAAATGGAATTACGTTTTTATTATTTTGTTCTCAGTAGAAATGTAAACAATGCATGAATCAATTCATTGCAGTGTATGAATCTTCTAATTCAGCTCTAATATTATAATTAATATTAATGTTAAATTAATAAAACTTCAGCTATAGGCTTACACATTGAAATATTGATTATCTTTATAAGTTCTGGAACTTTATTTGTATGGTTTAAGTTTTTTTTTATATCTTTTATTATTTGTGCTTTGAAATGATATTACAGTCATCACAGTCTATGGAGTTGTGATTTCTATATCATTTGAATAATTTACTAAGTTTTATAATACTTTAAACTAGACTTAATATAAATATGATTTCTATCTAATCATGTAGCTCATAACATTTTTTGTTTTTTTTTTGAAATCGTGTTTATTATTTAAATTGTTTTGAGAATTGTTAGAATATATGATTGTTTATGATCAGACTAGTTTTTATTAAATTGCAAGATTCTTAGAATTTTCTGATGCTAATTAACTATGATTGTATGAAAGTTTTTTTGATTCAAGTACAATTGAAAGAGTTTTTAAAAGTAATGAGAGAAGTGAAAGGAAATTTTCATTAGATTGAAAAGAATAAAATCATGTTTGCTATTAAGTAATGGGTATAATTGCTTTAATACAATCGAATATTTTTCATGTTTCTCATCATAGTTCTTGCATTTACACATGGTTTTAATTATCTGTAACTTATGTTGTCTTAGTTTGGGTGATTAAAGAATTTGCTTTTACTAGAATTCAAACATAATCGGAACTATTAAGCTCTAATTCTTGCCCAGTTCAGGTAAATTAAGAATTCATGCTTATTGCAAATTTCAATGCTTATAGTATGAAAGAGAATATTCATTTTTAATTGATAATAAGCAATTATGCTATATTTTGATAAACTCTTTAATGATAGATGCAAGTATTACATGATGTCTTAAACATTGTTTATAAACCAATATTATTGCAATGGGCCTTGCTTTGTTTCATCTAATAAAATTGGCAGCTGAACAAAATTAAATGTTGCAATATTTTCCCTTTATTTATTTTTTGTTTTTGTTTTTGTTTGTTTTCTAATTTTTATTTATGAAGATAGTTTTAATTGTGTGAAGAAAAGTTTCTACTGATGTTAGAATATACTAAATTTATTATTATTAAACTGGTAATTATATTTAAATTACACGCAGAACATTGCTATCTTCTAGAGTTTGCTGAATTTGAGAGGGGATAAGCTACAAAATTAGAGTTTTATGTATATGTGTGTTCAAATGACCTGTGAAAATTGCTAGCAATTATATCTTTAAAGAAATGAGAAAATAGCTTTGATAGATAATAATTTTCTCTTTAGGTGAGATTTGATGATGTTTTGAGGTATTTTAGTGCACAGTTATTTCAATGTGCCATTCATAAGCTTTGATCATTGATATATTTTTGCTTATTAGTTCAGACTTGATAGAAAATTCTTATGCATTGAGTCTTAATTAAGAGATGATTCGGCATTTGGATCTGTGTGGTAGATACGTATTTTTTTTATTTATGAGTAAAAACATGAATAAAAACAAAGGCAATAAAGATTAATTACATAAAAAAAACTTGATTATTTTATATTGCGTCATAAAAAAGGAAAAGGGGAGAAAAAAATTTGCTATTTTTCTGATAACAAATTTGTTATCTTGAAGCATTTAATTTGATACAAATATAGCTTGAGAGAGAGGTAATTGCAATGAGCATTTAGCTCTCATTACTGTTAAAAAATAACTGTGGATGAATATTTCAGAAAAACGTGACTGAAATTTGTACAATGGACCATTATATTTTACGAAATTTACAATATTTATAAAATGTAGTTTGGATACTTATGTATTATCCCAACAATGCCAACTTTCAAGATAACTCGCCAAGTTGGCAAACCCTGATTTCACACATGTCGAATGTGCTGAATTGGCAACCATGTGCTTCCTTTTATATAATGTCAGCAATACATTTGCAATAATATGTAAGTACTATAGTTTGTTTCTTTAATAAATTATAAGCTTACAGGTCAAGTATTGTTTCTGAATTAAAAAATAGCACACACAATTTTTTTACGTTATTCACTATAAAAGGTTTATTTTTTTGACATGCTATTTTTATTTCTAATTTGCTAACATTAAAACATCTTTTTTCCTTAAGATTTTATTTTATAGCACTATATGTTTATTTATTTTGGAATTTTCACTCTTCACTCTCACTGGAATTTTCACTTCTTTTTTTTTTGGAATTTACATTCTGAAAAACATGTAGACCAAAGCACAGATAGGTGATCTATGGTAAAAATAAAAAAACTATTGGTCTTTGGGGAGGGGATTGAACCCCCAATCCCTCTCCTTGTGTATGTCACTGTTTTTGGTACTTGCGTATTATCGCAACCGTATTGGTGACTTCATATGAAACAAACTACATGGTTGCCAATTCAGTGTATTCGGCACACATAAAATCAGGGTTGCCAACTTCACAAGTTATCTTGAACATTGGCATTGATGTGATAGTATGCAAGTACCCTGTTTTTTTCCAAACAAATATTGTCGCCAGTCGGTGAAACTTGAACACCACTTTTTCTTTCATTGTAATAAAAATATTTAAAAAACTCACTAAATTGAAAAGTTTAATAAAATAGCTATGAATTTCATTTTAAATATGATGATAAATTTATGTCAAAACTAGGGGGAAACTTCCTTTATTCTTTATGTGCGTGTCTTGTTATGATTAATTATAAGTAACACTTATATACAATAGCCACACAGGGGACTGTAAATATCCCACTTTTGTAACTATTCTGGTTCTGTTTTTATGCTTGTTCTTCAGTTAGTATTGAAATACTGTTGGTTATTTCTGAACATTATATATTTACTTGATTCAGGAAGATTGTAAATAATTAAGTTCCAAGAAATGAGGTTTTACAAGCTTGTGCTGCTAGACATTTTTACTATAATGCAAAGATTCTTGAAATCAAATGGAATCTAAAAATTTAATATCCAAAAACCCTATTCCAGGCTCCCATGGGTTGTGAGCCCTATGCAAGATTTCCTTCTAGCTCTTTTGGCCCAAAGAAAGAGGAACACTACAATGCTCAGGCATCTTTGCTATCAAGGCATCTATGCAAGATAGCATCTTGTGTGTTCTTAATCAATCACACAAGAGTATTGAGGACTGGAGAACAGCAATGGGTCCCAACTCATTTTGGAGACTTACTCGGATTGTATTCTGATCTGGAAGAGAACAAAGCAATAGATCAAGAATAGATATAAAAAATAGATATTGAAAATCTAACATTGTCCAGAATTTAAGCTTCCTCTGATTTGTAGGATATTTAATCTATCCATCATTATTATATTCATACTAGCTGCTTGGCCTGGTGTTCCATGGGCTTTCTCTTTCTCTCATGATGCCAGCAATTATGTGTGTGTTTTTTTCTATGCGTGCAATGTGAGTGATTTCTAAAATTATTTCATTAAATTTCCCTTTTTCGAAATTTATTCCATATATTTTCGATTTAAGACGGGTTTCTTTTCCCTCTCTCTAGCCCGGCATAACATGGTTTTTTTTTTTAGTGTATAACTATTGTTCCCGCTTCCCCCCCCCCCCCCCCACACACACACAGATAAGACATAGTTCCAAATTTCAATGTATGACTTATGAAAAATAATATTGCGTTAGTTAAAACATTATTAATGTGAAGCAATAAAAAGAAAAAGATTCTGATGCTAAGAGTAAAACAAAAAAAACTTTCATCATTTTTTTTAATAATAGTTAGTTAAAAACTAAAATAATAAAATAAATTTCAGATTTTCGTGAATCAATCGTTGCAAATAGTTTAAAAATGTCTCTAAAATGTACTTTTATCCAAAATAATAGACGATGCAATTTTTAATTAACAAATAATTAATTTAGTAATGAAATAATAGAAGAAATCATTTTAAAAAACATATATATATGAATTAAAATCTATTTTCTATAAGTAATTAATAAAAGAAAAATGTACAGATGGCTATTGAAATTATTGTTTTTTTTTAATGCTTGAATAAACATATATATATATGTAAGTTATAAAAAAAAAAGTATGGAGGAATGCCTAGATATATATTTACATGTACTGAAAAAAACATTCAAAAAGAAAAGAAAAAAAAAACTATCTGATAAAAAACATTTTAATATTTTATTTTAATTTCATAGTTTTTCATTCCACAGTGTTTAGTAAATTATTTAAACATGTATCGGACGGGGGGAAAAAAGTATATTATACAAAATTATCATATTTATTATTTTAACTATAATTTCCTTCTTAGGTTTTAAAATAATAAATTTGATTAAAAATGTTCATTTAGTAAATAATTGTGATATACTGCTTGGGTAAGAAGTAGTAGTAAAAGAGAAAATCTCGTGTATAGATATATAATATTTTATTTATATTGTATCGCTGGTATACCTGTTCTTTGCACGGGTGAATTGAAAAATTAAACAATACAGATTGAAGGATAAAGAAGTTTTTAATGAGTTAATTTTATGTGAATTGCAAATTAAACAAAAAAAAAAGAAGTTTTTTGCATATCTCAGCTGAACAAAAAAAAAACATATTTGTTAAATTTTAAGTCTGTTGATCGAATAGCTGATAAGAGGGATTTTTATTTATTTATAACTCTCCGTAACTCTTGTCAGTCGATTTTTGAAAGCATCTTCCTAAACTGATCTCTGCTCAGCAAAAGTAACACATTGTTACAAATTTTGTGTAATGAACGCTTAAAATAGTGTAAATAATTTATATCTGGAAGTGTAATACATTAACATTACTTTTGTTAAAATCTTGCCACCACCTCTCCCTTTGAAATCTAGTTTTATTATGATTTAAAAAAAGTAGGGATTACACTGATCAACGGAATAAATTAAAAGTGAAAAGCAAGCGCATGCTGATGCATGGCGTAGACAAAACAAAAGGGAAAGCTTTGCTTCACACAAAAAAGATAGATATATGCTGTCACAGGCTTTTTTGCAGATAGCAGAATTTTTTCCTACTTTCTTGATAATTATCGTTATATTTTGAAAACTTCTCACGATATCTTTATAAATTATAGCCTATGTGTTATTCTGATGGATAAGTTATATTATTGTAAAGTTTTGTTAAAATCTATTCAGTTGTTTTTCCATGAAAGACTACCAAACATCCAAACATACTTTTGCATTTATAATATATATCTTGATGTGAAAGTTCAGTAATGGATAATTATATTTTCTGTGCTTATTATAAATTTTTACATGCTTCCTTTCCAGTGTTGTTTTTCTAAAGATAGGTAAATAAAAATATTTTTTTTTCCGGACTCAAATTTTGTTAATAAATTTATGGTATTTTATGTAATGATTATTATTTCACTTATTATTCATGATGTATAAAGGAAATTTTTTTTTTTTTAAGAAACTTAAGATAGTGTGCAGAGTTTTAAAAAAATATCAGAAAATCTTAAACTATTTTTTAAATGAATATATATTTCTTTTTTAGCCTTGTAGGAAGTTCAATTTTGTCTCCTATTATTTAATTTTATTATGCTATGTTCAAGCACATATGCTCTGTCTTGAAAAATCTTGCATATCTTGTGAAAATTTTAAATGGTTTGCTCTAGAAAATCAACCTTGAAGGAACCTTGTTATTCTATAAAAAGAAAATAGCCCAAAACTCATTGAAAAGGTTGATACTGTAAACAAAAGATATCAAGGAAAATGCTCTTCTAATGATCAAAGCTGCTTATGTCAGTTGAATCATTGCCAAAATTTGTTACATTATTCTTCCTTCTGTTACATCCATTCATCTTCATTTGCTGATTAATGTACTACAGTTTATTTTCTAATTTCATTAATCAATTACTTAATTTTACTGAAATGGTTTTAATTTTTTCTAAATAATAATAATGTATGTATTATATTGTATTAGATATGAAATATAAGTATATGTAAATCACAATTTTTCTCTCCTTTAGTGAAGAGTATAAAACCCACAACAGAGTTATATTGCTTGTTTGTAATATATTTGCAGTAGTTGTTGTTCTTGTTAAATGTGTGGGGGAAGAATATTGTCAATAACCTAATGAGTATTATGTATATATTTTTTTCTGTTTATTATTATAAATATAATTTTGTTTTTAGATGTTTGGAGTCTTGGTGTTATTCTGTACATGCTTGTGTGTGGTAGGGCTCCTTTTCAGGAAGCAAATGATAGTGAAACATTAACAATGATTATGGACTGTAAATATACCGTTCCTCAACACATATCTCCAGATTGTGTCAGGTTCGTATTTTTATTTTAGATTGCCAGAAAACTTATTTCTATTTACATGCATTTTAAAAATTTTATAATGAATTATGATCAAATTTACGGAACTTCTGCAAAAGCAGAAACAGATAAAAATATTAAGGCCCAAATTGTTTTTTATGTGTATTATTTTTTTATAACTAGTACCATTTCTAGTGAAATATTAGTATTTTACCAAACATTTTAAGAAGTTTTTTTTAAAAAAATTTCTTTATTATGTTCAATATGATTAAAATGAGATTTCATATTTTTAATGTACACCCAATTTTTTTTTTACATGGTAGATACGTTCCTCAGAAAACCATGCAAAAAAAAAAAATGATGTGAAAAAATACATGTAACATATGATAAATTTGGGGATATGTTCCACAACTTTAAAAAATCATGCAAGATCAAAAATATCTTTAATATTTTCTCAGAAAACTGTGCAGAAAAAGTAATAATAAAATCCATGTTACATATTTATAAAACAATACATTTTTATTGCAAAAAAAGTTAAAATTAGGTTACAGTAAAAATTCTGTCTATAAGCACATACAACTAATAAAAATTCAAATTGAAATTAGGAATAAAACTACTAAGTAACAACTATTCATCGCTACTTGATAACAAGTGTGTACATTTATTATGAACTGGATCAAAAATGCTATCATTAGTAGATGTGTCAGATATGTGTTGCACAACTGTTAATTTTGATTCAAATGAAGAATTTCGTTTGTTATGAATGGCCTCCATTGTTTTTTTTAAGTATTATTAGTGCCTTTTTGTGAGGGAAGAGGGTCTCAAGTTTATATAATTCTTGGTATCCTGCAACACAAAGCTTATGATGACATTGAAATTTTTATGCATGCTCTATGTCAGGATCATGAGTAAGAAAATGTTTTTCCATACTTGAAGCAAATTTCAAGCTTTTGTAAATTAAATCAGTTGTTAATAGCTGAATTTTATCATTGGCTTTGTCATTATAGACTTTTTTTATTATCATAAACTGTCATAAATTTGATCAGATCATTCTCATCCAAAGGGCATAGATCCCCCAATTTTTTTTTTTTTTTTTTTGAATCCATGCTGGAACAAAAGTTTTGTGTAAAAAAAATTCATTAAATTCGTGTACCTTGTTTCAAAATTGAGTAAAAAAAAGAGTCGGGTGTATTTATATATTTCCCAAATATTTTTAAAGCATTTTTGGTTATGTTTAATTAAACTAGTTTGTTACTATGATTTGTTTTTTGATTTTTGTCATGGTGCTGATGACAATGCTTGGCAAACTGTTCAAGCAGTTTGGCAGGCTTTACTAATATCAAATTAGTATCATTATATTCTATCCAGAATGTTCGCTTGTTGAGTCTTCCATATTTATGAAGCAAAATAGGCTCTTAAAAGCCTAGAAAAATTGCCCTTTCTATTGTTAATTTTATTTTGAAACGAAATACCTTCTACTTTTTAAGCTGCTTGCGAACTATTCTTCAAAGGGATAATTTTTAGGTTTGGGAGTTTCCTTCTTTCTCTTTTATTAAACTATTTTGGAGCAAAATCTGATAACATTATGTTTGTGTGGGTGCTCACAATGTATGTTAAGTGAAATAAATATACATTTTAGCAGAGGATGTTTTAAGTTTGATGCCTGTATTCGCAAATGGATAGATAATAAGTATAGTCTTAATTATACCTCATTTTTTGTTTGTCTTTAAAAAAAAGCTAAAAATTCTTTTTAAAAAAATATTATTGCTTTTATAGTTTTAAGTATTTTTATATGCTGCAGCTAACAGCAAAAAAATATTCATCGATTAAGTCACGATTAGAATTATCAGTGGAAGAATTAATTAAAAAATTTATTCTAAATGAGTAAATTAATATTCTAACTGTACAATTATCAGATGTAAGTTTTTTAAATATAAAAATAATTTCACACTTTGTTGACTAGAGAATTTCAAAAAAAATTGTTTAGGTGCACATCAAAATTATTCCTTAATTTATCATCAATGATTTATTCAAATCTCACTCTTTCTATATCTTTTTCAGCTTCATAAAATAAATTATACATTCTCAAAAGTTGTCAGATTTGTTGATACCACATATTTATTAGAATTATAAATATTTCTCTTCCATAATTCAGTTAATTTAAATTATGCAAATATTAATGGGTTTTTAAAGAAATCTTTGCTGTTTTAAAAGAAAAGCAGGATGCCTGTTAAATTAGGAACAATAATGACTGTACTTTCTATCAATTTTTGTAAATTACAGCATTGAACTTAAAGTAAATCCTATGCGCTCAAATGTAAATTTTTATTTCATATATACATTTGGTAAACATCCATACAAACATAATATTATTGGATTTTGTCCCACATATAGTTTTATGAAAGAGAAAACTTCCAAACCTAAGTCTTCTTTATGTCTTGTATTTGTATGCCTTTAAGTCTTTATATTTATTTAATGACTATTATTTCATTAATCATTCATAATCTATAAAGGAAGAAGCTTTTCTAAGAACAGCTAATCTTAGAAAACTAGCTGTTTTATCTATAAAAAAAAGCATCTGAAAATTTTTAACCGTTTATCAAATGAATTATCTTAAAAATTATCCTCAAATAAACCTTGTTATTCTATAAAAAGAAAAAAGTCCCAAATACAAAATTTATTTTTTAAATTTTTTTTTTTTTTTTTTTTTTTTTTTTGCAGAGAAAATTTTCTATCTTTTTACTACATTGTAATTTGTTAGAAGTAATCATGTAAGCTACTCGCATCCATCAAAATATTTTAGAGACGCACATTGTTTAATTAATGCATTCAATAGGAAAAAATAGTTGCACACATATTGCACTATGTGATGTACATGTCATTTCATTTGCTACATATTGATCCAGACTATGTTGTGTCATAAGTATACTGTTTATTATAAAAATTAACATATCATGCTCATTGTATGTTTAATATTTTCAACTAAAAGCTCTTTGCAAATTATATCAAAAATTTGAAATTGATGCATTTTTTGTTGCACAGTAGAGCATTAATTATCTCATCAACTGAAACATTGTTTAATTGAAAGTGTTCCATTTGTCAAATTTGTCCTTGCGTGCTATATAGAAATTCCCATAGTAGTCTTATAGACTAGTAAGAATGCTCCTTGCTAACTGGTCGAACATATTCTGCAATTTCTCAACATCAAATACCAGAATTTGGTTTTCATGAAAGTGAGTTTTTAATAACTGTTTTGGGATATGAAAATGTTACTAAAATGCATGGTCTACCTGTTCTAATCAAAGGGATGTCTATAAATCTGCTATGGCTTAAGAGAATAAAGCCCCCAGTCTCCTACCAGAACCCAAACAATTCATGGATGGATACAAATATTTTTATAGTATAATATTGTATTCATTCCTGAAGTCAAAACGCAGCTTGCTACTGAGAAGTCTGGTAATGTTTTGTTATTGATTGATATCACCTCAAGTCATCCCTCAAGCCTTTCATAAAATAGAAAAAACAGTTTACGAGTTTGAAAATTAACTGTACTTGTAAAGAAATACAATGGAGGGGGTGAGGGAGACATTTAAACATGTTAACATTTAAATTGCATAGTTTAGAAAGCATATCTAAAAACTAATAATATACTTTGGTTTATTACGAATAAAATTCCAAAGTTTTTATTATGGTGAGCAGTTTTTAAATAGTTGAAATTTTTTAATTTCATATTTGTAATTATTTTTTGTCTAACAAGTTTTCAGCACATGATGTAAATTTTCAAGCAGTAAAAAAAGTTGAATAATGCCAATGATATTTCTGATTTCTATGTATTTAGAATCAAATTATAAGGAGAATTGATGTGGCTTCAGAATTTGTTCTGTTTTCTGTGTTATTTGTTGAATTTACTGTAGGAATTCATTTCAATTTCACTTAATTTTGCATAATTTAAGTAAAAATCTTATCTGAAAAGTATGGATATATTTGAATTTCATCTGATATCTAACATGAAACAATGCATTAGATTCAGAATAAATTTTTAAAAAATTTCTTTTTTTGTTTCATATAAGTCTCGTAACAACCTTAATACACATGTTTTTTTTTTTATTTATTTATCTATGCTAATTGGTGAGGAAGATAAAAAATATGCATTACCTTTTCTATTTTCTATTTATTTTGTATGTAATGAACAAATGTTACTGTTTAATTATATCTTTGAATATTCAGTTTATCATATTTGAAGACTCGGACATTATAAAGATTTTTCTTTTTTAGTTTTTTTTTCTGTTACATTGAAAAATTTAAATGGACATATTTTAAAAATGTATTAAATATTAACATAATTC
This sequence comes from Trichonephila inaurata madagascariensis, assembly GCA_019973955.1. NCBI lineage: Eukaryota > Metazoa > Arthropoda > Arachnida > Araneae > Nephilidae > Trichonephila > Trichonephila inaurata. The sequence continues at coordinate 438,932 of BMAV01006825.1, forward strand.
TAAATCTTTTCAGAATTACTATATGAATTTTTAAAATTGGTGTGTGAAATGCAAGATTTATATGATACTAGCAGCGTGGCCAGGCGTTTCACAGGCTTTCTCTACTTTTATAAATTTTCCCTTTCCTTCACAAAATCAGCACTTCTAATACTCCTTTTCAAAATGACTTCCACCTCCCAGTTTCTCCGTTTAGCCCGACGTTGCTTGTGAAACAAAAAACTTAAAAAAAATAATGCTTAAATATTTCTCGCAAAAAGAGAAAAAAAAACGAAAAACACAATTTTTTTTAAAAAAACCGTAATTTTTAAGATATTTATCAATCTTTGTACAGATTATGTATAATATCGTTCTACACACGGGAAAAAAAGTTTTGAGAGATTATTTTTATAAATAAAGAAGTTAATAAGTATTTAAATAAATGTTGAGTATTTTTTGAAAAATTGTAAAAAAAACCCCAGTTTTTGACATTTAATTTTTTAAATGACTGATTCTAAAAGAGAAAAGTGTGAACTTTTTTAGTGTAAAATATTTTTTCATTAGCGTGAAAGAAAATGCAAGCGGAATGATTTAGAAATCATACTCATAAAAACGTATCAATTTCGACTCATTTTAAAAAAATCATAAAAAATAGAAAATATCGTGTATATATATATATATATATACACTATTTTTTTTTTTTTTTTTTTTTAAAATGAATTTAACCTGTATCGGGGCGAAAAAAAATTTTTTCGATTCTGTTATTTTTTTTTTGTCGAAGTCTCTTGAAAAAAAATTAGATCGCGTTTTAAAAACGACTGGAAAAAAAAAACAGGTCGAAGATTTGGAACTTTGCTGCCTTGCCGGAAAAAATGGCACTAATAATGTGTTTCAAAAGTTTTCAATTAATATCTTTTTAACTAATTAGAATATCGGAATTTAAATGGTAAAAACAGATTCCTCGGATCATTCCCAAACTTTAGGTACCTTTGGCGAGTTTCTGGAAAGTGCGGTTCATGAGAAGATAGGCGTACATACGTTTGTTTACCTACGAATTTTAATAGTGTAGATTGTTGCTTTTGCTTAAATTAGAATTTTCCCCTCCTATGATTTGGTAATTATTATGAATGTTGATTTATTAATTTCTTACAAAATAAAATAGAATTTTCATAATGTCTTCTACATTACGTAATTTTTTTCAACATTTGTATTTAGGATTCTTTTAAAAAAATATTTTTAAAGGTAAATATTAAAAATAAAATGTTTCAGGCTTATTGGTGAAATGTTAATTCGTGACCCTGAAAAACGAGCCACGCTAGAGCAAATAGCTAATGATGCTTGGCTGAATAGTGGGGATGCCATTCAACCTGCTGATCATCTGCCTCTAATTTCTAGAGAACATCTTTCAGAGGAAGACCATACACATATCGTACAGAAAATGGTAAATGGAAACATTGCATCCAAAGAAGAAATTATTGAGTATGTTTTCTCTCCTTTTTCAATTTCTTTTTTTCACTTTCATCATTTCTTTGTTTTTAAATATGCTACTCATTCTTCTTTTGAAATCCTTTTGACATGAAACGTATGTAATCAAAATAATCTTTTTTTTAAAAAAAAATTTCAGAGCCCTTGACAAGAATGAATATAATCATATTACAGCAACTTATTTCCTTCTTGCTGAACGAAAACTCCGTGCCCAACGCCAAGAAAGAGCTCAGATGATCAATAGTCGTATCTCTAGAGCTGATTTATCACCTGTAGCACTTACACCCAGGTTAGTTTTTATTAGCTGTTTTTATTAATGTCTCTAGATTATGATGAAACTTTGTCTATTATCTTTTTCTTTTTTTGAATAGCGTGTCATCAGCAGTTCCTTCTCCAGCTCAAGAAAAACCAAATACTTCAGTGGAAGGATTGCTGTCTCCTTGTTTCCCGTCCAAGTCTTTGCAAGCCAATGACATCAACCCTCACTTTGGTCTGATGGATGTTCCATCCCGTTTTTCCATAGAGACAAGCACAGTCAATGTCCCTTTTCAACGGAAGTGCAGTATTGTTAGGGAAGAAGAAGATGCTTGTAGCACAGCAAGTGGTGCTTCTTCCCCTGCCAAATCACCCTCCACAGAGTCTAAAACTCTCAGAGAGCAGCTAGCAAAACTGGAAGAAGACAAAAATGAGGCTTCTGTTAAAGTTCCTGAGAAAGCCTCTCCTCCTGTGTCAAAGTTGGCTTTTTCCCTGCCAGTTACAAACCGTTCAAATTTTCTTCCTTCTTTTGAGGGGAAGACAACTACTAAACTTTCTTTAACTCTAGACTCTAGTTCTAATCATAAAGGCAATCGTAGGCTGCACTCTGTTCAGAGTTCGCCTCAGTTGCCTCTTAATGAAATCAACGAAGAAAAAGATAGCACAGATAGAATTACTTCCATGCACTCAGGAGCTGCAAGGAAAAAATATGTTGGAAAGCTTCAATCGCGGAATACAGCTATTTCTCATTTAATGATGAAAAGAATTGAACAACAAAAAGAAAAAAACTGTGAAAATTCAGAAATCTGCCTCAAAGTTGAGAGCACTGAAAAAGATCAGTATGTAAAATGTGAAGCAGGCTGTGAGGAAAATGTATTGGACTGCAATTCAAAATTAGCTGGGCAAACACTTATAAAAACGGAGATAACACGACATAGAGATTTAGAAGCCACACATTCATGGAAGGATTCTTCTAATGATTGCCAAAACCAACAAGCTAAAAAAGCTTCTTTTGCTCACTCTGTGTTTTCAACTGAAAGTACTGATAGCCTGGACTTTCTCTCTGACAATCAACCTCGACTAACTAGTTCCATGAGTTGTGGTGATCTTTCTGCTGACACCATTCGCTGTGTTCCCCAAGAACGACCCTCCATTGTTAGATCTGACAGCATTTCTTTGACTGAAATTCCTCAGCTGGCAGCTGAGGAAGTTAAGGAAGAGCGGCGTAACAAACCTTATGTAGATAGTACATTCAACAGATATACATCATCCATTGGTAATAGCCTCAGTTTGAACAGTGGTCTTAGTTCACTGCAAAGGCACAAACTGAATCTCAAAGGAGACCTACATCGTTCACAACCAGATAAGATTTCAGATAAGAATGGGCGGGTTTCTACTCTGGGACGCTTCGTTCATTCTGGTAACCGTTCAGCCAATAGGCAAAGACTTGATATTAATCAGAATGGTTGGAAAAAAAATGAGAGAAAGAAGGAATTATCTGTTAGTAACAAAAATCGAGGAAGTCAGCAGGCTGTTGTGGATATGAAATTAGCTTCCAAGTGTTGCATGCTCTGTTAACAAAGGTTTATCTTGTTATGTATAGATACTTCGTAAAATTGACGTTTTTAAGAGTCTACTCACTTTGTCTCTGTTGAAATGGAGTCTTCCATGAGAGTTCCATGGAATTTACCTTGTAAATATAGCATCTCCTGTAACTACTGAAAGTATTTTGAAGACGCTCAAAATGATGAACTGTTATTTATTGCTTTTGAAGCTAAGAGTTATCTGTGGTGATTCTTTTTTCTTTTTAGGTCATGTTTTAAAATATTGCCATTTTGTATTTTATTAATCTTTGTGGTTAAAAATGGAATGGTGATTTGTTGAGGAAGCAATGGATAGTTATGTCCCCCCCCCCTCGGAATGCTTGTATTTAACCCTACGATTTTAGCCTGGGATTCTCTTAATTTTTTTAATCAAATTCCTTACTAGGTTGGAGATTTTCTAAAATTGTGGGCTTTTAGAAGGATTTTAAAATGTGATCATACACAAGCAATAAAAAAAGGGGAACAGCCATTTTTTTTTTAAGTTTTTTAAATTGTGTAATTAAATATGTAATCCTTGGCTATATAGAATAGGGCTAAGTACAGTCAGTGTTTTTTAATGGAGACACCCCATTTAATTGTGTTAGATAGTCATGTATTTTACATTGCATGTATTTGTATAGAAATGTAATTTTATTGCTTTTAATTAATGAATTTCATTGAGTGCAATACCGCAATTAATTTATTGTTTCAAGATATTTAAATTTATGTTTAAGTGTTGTGAATTAGCTAAAAATAGATCCTTTGTTAGTATTATGAAGTAAAATAGTATGTTACAAGCTTTTGCTTTTGTTATTGTTTTTAAAAGTATATTTTATACTTTGCTTTTAAAAGTATGATTATTAATTTCAGTCTCATGACACTATTCTTATCTGCTTTTTTCATAATAGAGCTAGTTTAAAAGAAGGGAAAGTGCTTTATTTTCTTTTTTTAAGTGATATATAAATAAAGTATCTTGATAGATAAGTCAGGTTTGTCCATATATAAGGTAAATTAAGAGAGAAACCTATATCTCCAAAATATTATTGGTATTGCTCCCTTTAATGAAAATAGTAACACTTTTTACTTTGAATATTTAAATTTTTCTGGAATATCATTTTTGGCTTAAACAAGGTAATATCTTTTTTTTTTTTTTTTAATATTAGAATGACTGCATTAAAATCACATATTCACATGATATAAAATAAAATTCATTTCACAAAAAAAGGGTCATTAATTTTCTGATTAGTCGTATTTATGCTAACTCTGTGAAAAATAATTCCACTACTTTTGACTCCCATTACCATTTTTTTTTATCCCTAATGTATCTTGTGATTTTGGTTTCTGTTTGAAAGAAATATTTTGTTTATTGTTATTTTGCTTAATTTAAAACGGGTGTTTATTTCCATGAATTTCTATTGTATGACCTTTTATCCTTCAACAAAGTATAACCGAAAATAATTTTTTCATTGTTATTTTCCTATTGAACCTCATTTTCAAATCATCAAAATGCAAAGCTACCTCATTTTTCCCCTTTAAAACTTCTAATTTTTGAATTTATACTCATATAATGTTATCCTGAACAGTATGCAATCATTAGGTTGTAATTTTGATTCTCTTTCCTGCCATATTTAGAAACTAAGGGACCATGATAGTGGACATAAATCAAATATACAAACTTAGGACCAAATAATTATATTCTATACCTTGGAATGTTAATATTTGCTTTTAACATGTGGATTTTGATATTAGCTTTTCTTGTGTTTTCATTGGGTAGTGATATCAAATTTGTTTCTTGATTGTTTTTCCTTTTGAATGAATTTTAAAAACTTTAAATGACAATATTGAAATTTTCCTTGGTGTATCTAATAATGTGCTGAAATCAGATTAAAAGCATTTTTTTTTTTACCTTGATTGAGCTAAAGAAATAATTGTCTTCTAATAGTTTCTTTTTCTTTTCAAAATGGTTAAATAAAATGTCCTTAATTCCTTCAAATATTAAATTAGGAAGAGTTGTAATTGTATGACTCTACAGAAGAAAATTTTTAAATTTCTTCTTTTTTTAAAAAAAAAACATCATGTATGTAATATGTTGAATATATTAAAGTAAAAAAAGATTACCGAATGGTGTATATTTGGTATAATGAAAAGAAAAAGATAGCCAATGCTTTTAATAGAGAATTTTTTTATGGATTGATTGTGGCTGTTAAAAAAAAAGGCAAAATTTGTTATTCAAGGAAGTCTATGGTGTAAATATAATCTATTTATGTAAACAATCCAAATTTTAAGCGAAGGGGAGAATTGGCCTTCTCTTCCTTCTGGAGTAAAAAAAAAAATGTTTGCAAAGATGTTTATAGTAAAGTGTTAATGGATGTGCATATCTGTTAAAATTCTCAGCTTAATCAAAACACCACAATAATAAATGCTTATTTGCATAATTAGAAGTTTTAAGAAAAATATGCATATCTTCCAAAAAAAAAAATTGAAGACTAATTATGTGTTATGAAAAAGATTAAATTAGAAAATGTTACTTATAATGCATTGTTTTAGACCTAAATTTTTTTTTTTTAAAATCTTTTTATTCGTCATTCAAATAATATGATTTCTTTGTACTTGTTTTGTATAACCTCCAAGCTATACTGAATGTATATTTACCATTCATATGCAACAATGGACATTTAAAAATTTATGCAATTCACATTTCACTTTAAATTATACAAAGTGATGGAATCTATTATTATTTAATTTGTAAGGAATTTTAATTATTATTTAATTGCTTTTTTGAAGATATCTATATTTTGATTGTATACCATTCAATATAAAGAGAATCAATATTGCTGCATATATCCAATTAATTTATTATATTTTTGTGACTAAAGATGTGTGAAATGTTGTTTAACATTTAGTTTAATCAATTTCCTCTAAAATTCTTTGCTAAACATTTTTAAAATGTTAAACAGCCGATGTTTCCTTACAATAGTGATTATTTTTCACCAACTACTGCTCTAATCTAATATAGTAAGTTATTAAAATAATTTGAATTAAATTTATTTACATCATGTAGAGTAGATTATACAGTTAAACCTATTTTTTAAAAAATACATGCAGAGACAGTATGGTTGAAATGCATCAGATAATTCACAATAAGATTTTTTTATTTTGCAAATTTATTTGCATTCAATTCCAATAAAAGGAAATATTCTGCATCATAAAAAAATTATTTTGTTCCACAAGTTTTAAATTATAAACTGATAATTAATTTCATTTTTATACAATTAAAAAAATTAAACGATTTTATGATTAAATGATTTAATTTAAAGTCCAAAATAAAGTAAAAAGTGGGGGATAAATATAATATACTATAAGTAATTCTTAAGTGAAGTAACCAGTTATAAGTTATGTAAGTAAAGATTAAAAAGGCACAAGGGCTTTTAGCTGAGATCTGAAGATTAGGCTTCTACAGAAAAATGTACAGTGAAGAAATTAGTAAGAGACTACTATTTTATTACCAATTTACTGGAGTATTTTTACTATCCATTGTCACAAAACAAATTGCTCTGTAGGAAGAAAGGTTATGAAGGGGGGAACTGAAGCAAGGTATAGATACATATATTTATATCAAGGACATTTTTTTTTAAAGTTATTGTTTAAATTTATGAGGAATAAAGAATTGAATTACAAAGAAATTTCCCGTCATAAACATTAACTATTTATTTCAATTGTAATACATTAAATGACTATCCTAACATTTAGGAAAAAGGCACTAGAGGGCAAACTGCAGTATAATTATAATTATTTTGATTTTCAATGATTTTATTAGGGATACAAAAATGTTTTTCAAAATCATGAAGCAATGTATAGTTTTGTTATCACAGTTGAATGAAAATGGAAGGGGGGGGGGGGCGGATGTGTAATGTAAAGGTACATAAAATAACATTTTTGATTAATTTAAAATATAAATCATGTTTTGATTTATATTTAATTTCTATAGTTATCTGTACAATAATGTAGGATTTTTTTGAAGTCTGAAGAAGTGTACATTTTTGTTCAGTGGTAAATGAAATTTGAAAAAAACCCCGTTTATTTATGGAATGTGAAGTATACCAATTTCTCTCTCAATAAAGAGAAAATAATTGAATCATTCATTTAATAATGGTTAATGCAAAAATAAATTGATATTTAGGATACTAGAGGATATCAAATGGCAAGAGAACAAACTGCCCCATAAAAACCTATCTGGTACGAACACTGGGCAATATTTTTATATTTAGTACTTAGGGGGAAATTTTAATACATATTTCACATAAATAAAGTGTAGTTCATTGTCTTGGTTAAATTTCAAAAATACTTTTCTGGTGGATGCAGTGATTAGCTTTAATATATATATTTTCAATCTTTCACTTGTTTTTTTAAAATTGAATTGAAATTTTAAATTCTCGATTTCTGTTATGATAATATGTTTAAAGTTTAATACATATGTATTTTTTTTTTTAAAAAGAAAACTTTATTTAAAATTTTTGTCATTTGACCAGAAATTATAAATGTTACATTCTTTTTAGTTCTCTTTAGGTTTAATAGCTAATTATAACAGTCTTTGGTTAATTCTTTCGACAAATTTAAAACAGATTATATTGCTTTTATTGTTAACTTTTTACTTAAAGTTGTGTGTTTAACTTATCTTGACAATTAATATGTATGATAGGATAATTACTCTAACTTGGATAAAGTTGGTTTTTATTTTATTGGTCCAGGAAAGAGAAAAACTTACAAGCTTAACTATTTTCTATGAAATTTAATTATAAATATTACAATTGTGATTGAACTCATATGCATCACACACACACACTTCAATGCATATATATGATGCATTTATACTTTACACGAAGTTAAATAATGATGTCTTGAAATTTCTAGCAACACATGTTATTGTTAATATTGTATACTGTTAATAAAGTGCATAAATTTTTTTGGGGGTGTCTCTACAGGATTTTCTAAAGTGCCAAAATATTTGCATATGCATCAAATAAAGAAGTTTTTTAAAAATGTTTGATAGTTTGCTTTGTATTATCTTTATATTATAACAATTGATAAAAGGTAGAAATATTTGCTCACTCTTTTTCCCATAGATAATATAATGTAATTTTTTAATAATAATGAAAAAAAATTTGGCAAATAGAGAATTTGTATATTCTTGAATTAATTCATTGAGTAAAGTGGTTTGTTAATTACAATAGAAAAAAGGAACAACCTACAAAGTGTTTTTTTTTTTTTTTTTTTTTTTTTCACCTTTCGTGTACCTACAAAAAAAATTTGTCGATCATTTTGAAATTTGTTTTGCTGCTTATCTCTACTTTGTTAAGAATGCTCTTTGTTTTATCATAAGCTTTTGTTCTTTGTACATTAACTGAAATACTTTTTGTTTTGTAGTACTAAAATGGACAGTTATTTATTAATATCAATGTGTAAAATAAATGTTTTGTGATTGTTAATTCAACAGAAACCTCGTAATTTGAAAGTTTTTGATATTGTCAAAAACCAGTCTCATTATTAGAAAAAAATAAACTAACCAGGAACTGCTTCAGACTTTTCATATATTATTTAATCATTTTGCACTACATTTCTAATGAATTATTCATGTGTTATTAACGATTTTTTATGTGCATTTTTAAAACTATTATACTACATATTGCATTCTGAATATTGACTAAGTTTTTGGGATTCCTTCAATGATCCCAGTGATATGTTTTATGATAAGCATCATAATATTTTCTCATGAAACATAATAAGTGATTTTTATGTTTTTCCCACAAAATTATGAAATATCAAGCAATTGCTTCTATTTTGTATCCTTCTGTGGAAATTAAGAAAAAAATAGCCTGATTTAAAAAAAAACTTTTTTTTTTTCTAACATTTCTAATGGAATATTTTAAATGTTTAAAATATTATTTATACATGTGTATATTTGCAAACATAATACATCTGTACTTTTATTATGATTGGAGCTATAAAGTTTTGTTTAAGTAAGTTATTAAGTAAAAATTTTGTCAGAATATTTGTTGCATAAGTGTTATATATTTATTAAAACTAAATTTTTGTTTTACATATTAAACCTTTCCTTTCAATCAATTTCTCATAACTATTGTGTGTCAAATTTCATGTATTCTTTCCTCTTTATACGTCTGAATGTAGTCCAATTTTAAATATACAATTCCCCTTCCCCATTTATTTTTTTAAAATTCTGTTTTTGAATTGATTGTGTGATAAAATAATTTTCTCGAGGGACAAAATTTTTCATACTTTAAAGGACCATTAACAGTCATAGGATAGTCTCTAATAAGGGTCTCAATACTCTGTTCCAAAAGTAAAAGGAATGCCTTTTTAAATATTGCTACATTATTGTAAATCGCAATTTTTTTTAAAAAAAATTGAATGTTAATTTTAACGTGTTTCGTGATGAATATTGTTTATGAAATCGAAGCATAACAGAATCATTAAAACTGAAGATTATGGTGCATGTTAACATGCGGTGATGGTTAGGAAATAACACTGAATACTCTCTTATGTTATCAAGAATTATTGTTTGAGATACAGTACATAATCATGAAAGTTTTTATATGTATAGTTAACACTTCAAAAGACCGTCCTGTTTTACACACACGTGTAATCGGCGTCTCTATTGTGCCGTTTCGTTCACACCACAATCGCCGATAGGCATGCCAGAGTATAAATAGGTAGACCGGCTTGATGACGGGTGCTTGTACATTTTTCTCTGCTGCTGCATTCGAATCTGAATTTTCTCAATCACAATACATACTATTTTGTTTTCGTTTGCTAAGTTCGCTCATTGGCCCTTGCCTAGTATATGCGGTCGGCGTTCTTGAATCATGGGTTCGAGCCCTTTTGCCACTGAAGACCCGTCGTATAGAGGGGCTCAAAGCACTGGTGTAGCTAGCTCTGAAGGGGCCCTGTATCAAAATTCCTTCGGGCCCTCTTTTAGATATGGGAGCCCTGTTAGTAGGGCTGTAGTTACACATGTTGGGGCCCCGTATTGATACGGTGGTAGCTACGCCCCTGGCTCAAAGCGCGTGTATATACTTGGTATGGAAATTTGGAGAGGGTATGTGCCACCTCAGGTACCGTGCGACCCACGTTCCCTGAGGTGTGTTACCAAAAATTATTTTGTAGCTTTAAAGTACAACGTAAATAATCTTATCTCCCTGGTTGACTCCCTAACGAATCTTCAGTTGCACTCAAGTCGTTTGGTTCTTTTCAAAGATTTTGTTTGACTGAAAGTGAATGAGTCAGCAAGTAATACATACGAACAAATTTCGATGCTTATTGCGCTCCTCACAATTGATTATTCATTAGAGAAGGAGCGCATGTACCATAATATATACAACAGGTAATCAGGAATAGTTTGTTCTAAAAGAGAATCAACCTGACATTACAGTCTGTACGAGCAGATGTGTTGATACAAATATCGAACTGCAAAAATGTCTCAATGTAAAAACTGGTAACAGAAGAAATGTTTCAGCGGATAAGTGAACAAACAAAAATTTATGCTGTGCAGAAACAATAAAGTGCTTCATTGCGTGTTGATCAGTGGGTTCCCACGATTGAAGGAGTAAAACATAATTTTTGGCTCATTATCTGGATGGGATTCGTCAAATATCCATGTATAACTTTATACTTGTCCAGGGATTCTATGTATTATTCATTGCCACCCAAAATAATGAGCAGAAATTTTTTGAGAATGCTTCATTTTATAAATAATGAAACAGCGGATGTCGCCAACCGCTTTCGGAAAATGCAGTCTATTATAGATCAGTTGAACGAAAATTTTAGAAGTATCTCATCCAACGGCATTGATTTGTATAGACGAATTAATTATCCCATTTCTTTAACGAATTATATTCCGACAAAACATGAAGTAAAAGAGACAAAGATATATAGAGGAGGGGGATGAGATCTCCCTCTCAGTTAGTGGTCTCTTACAGCTTTCGTGCCTTCAGTGGAGTTATCGAGTACCGTTATGAATCTAGATATATATTATAAATGCGAAAGTTTTTGTGAGGATGTCTCTGTCCGTCTTTCACGCAAAAACAACTGAATGGATTTTAATGAAACTTTACAGTAATATACGAGGGTAAGTTGAAAAAAAAAAAGTTTCTTCTGTCGACTGTGGTCAGAGTTATGTATGAAAGTCAAAAAATAGAATGAGACATTAAAGATATGACATACCTTTATTTTTCCACATAGGTACCAAGTACATTGAGACATTTGTCATATCGCTTAATAAGCTTCAAAAAGCCCTCCAGGAAAAAATCAGGGCTTTGCATATGGAAAAAGCGTTGAACGGCTTGTTTCACTTCAGTATTGCTTCCAAAGCGCCTTCCCCCCGAGATTTTTCTTCAAAGCCGGAAACAGATGGAAGTCGCTTGGTGCGAGATCAGGACTGTATGGGAAATGGTGTAGGCGCTCCCAACCAAGAGTTGCAATATGGTTTTGCGATGCCGTCGCCGAATGTGGTCTGGCATTGTCATCCAACAGCAGAACGCCAGATGTGAGAAGGCCAGGCCATTTTTTCCGAATCGCCTCTTTCAATTTCGACAGGGTGTCACAGTAGCGCGTAGCATTGATGGTTCCAACCTCCAAAAAGTCCAGCCAGTACCACTAAAGACCCGCCGTGTAGGGCAGCGATGCACGTTAAATCTGTCGAGAGCTGAAACGTCCTCCCATTGGTGTGGTGTGGTAGTTAGGAGAGGGGGGTGCCAGCTCAGGTGTCGTCCACGTCACTTGACCATGGTTCAAAATTACGTGGTCCGTCGCCAAAAGCCATCGTGTAGCTGAACAGTGCGGCGTTAATATTCAATCAACCAAAAAGTCCAGCAACAAAACTCCTTGGGCGTCCCAGAAAACTGTGAGGAGCACTTTACCTGCAGATG
>BMAV01006825.1:458683-482740 GCA_019973955.1 Trichonephila inaurata madagascariensis
CGTGTAATGTGATATTCACGATATAGTTTTACCTCCAGAGCCTATCCTGCACTAGCACGTAGTTGAAATATTCTGTAAGGAAAATACATCTAAAACACGCAACCATCTCATAATCATGTGTATCAAAGTCAATTTATAAGACACATAATCATCTCTCATTCCTGTATTTTAATGATATTTATTATAAAAGTAAGTAGGCTTTTGAGAACAATCTACATTCTCCCCGGATTGACTATCGACCCAACCTCACGTGACCAGAAGACAATGTGTTAAAGCTCTCCTTTGATTTTCATAAAGACAATTTATGTGATAACATTTTTCGTAAACAATATTTTATAGTGAGGATTTTTGTTGCTTTGATTGATTGATTGATTGAATATTAACGTCGCACTGTTCAGCTACACTAGGTTTTTTTTTTGTTGCGTTGAAGATCGTGTCTAAAACTTTGTTTTGGCCCTATGCCAATTATACATCGAATATTTTCTTGTTTATCGGGGTTACATTTTATTACTTACCTAAGCGTAAATTAAGAACATTCATGAAATACGGAATGTTTGAACAGGTAATAATTTTAACACATTGTGTATTTTTTGTAATCCTTACATTAGAAATGTACATAAAATAAAAAAAAATGGATTTAGGTACCCAGATAAAACATGGATAAACATTCTTCATCGATTGTATTTGTGAATAATAGCAGTCACACAAAGTGCACATCCCACATACTACGTCCTTTATTATTATAATCACTCAAATGATGAAAATGATTTCCAGATGAATGAAAATATCTCAAAAATATACGAAAGTTAAGGACGTATTAAGTTCAACAAGCGTCGATTACGCATTACGATTTTTTTCTTTCAGTTAACTAACACATTTTGAATAATTACAAGAGAGAGTCCGACATAGACAGTTTAACTTTAACAATAGATGATTATATATCAACAAATAAATTAATTAGATAAATAAAAAATATATAAATGAATGAATTAAAGCAAAACGATAATAATATGGAAGAGAATTTTCATCCTAAGCAATATCTATAACCATTGTATAATTGAAATAGTCAATTAAAAATTCTTTCGAAATGTGAATTAAAGAAATTTATAAATAGAACTAAGTATTTTACCATGTGAAACAATACTAAATAATATGAAGTTTTTCATAATTATAATACTTATTTTTTCCGAGAATTGGCAAAAAAACTTTCATCAAAAATTATTCATTGTTTGATATATATGTCTCATATTTGTAAAAAAGTATATATTTACTTTCTTATTTAAACAGTTAAAATTAAATTTATATAATAAATACATAAATATAAATATTACACGAAACTTAATAAAGTATCTTTAAAAAATTGAACGAAAAAAAAAAATGTGTGCTCAATATTGTTTAAGCTGGCTGCTGCACCACCTACTCCAATAGGATATTTGAGAAAATATCTATGCTGGAGAAACTCTGAATATATATATCGAGAAAATTATATATTATGTAGAGCGAGTTATTCCCGCGGAATCAGCATACATATGCTTACTACAAACTGATTTGTCGCTCATTTGGTATAGTGGTTAGCGACGTTGACTGCTGTGCCGTAGGCCTTGGATTAGAATCCCTAGAAGGCATGGATGTTTGTAAATGCATTCTGCCTTCGCGACAGGGGGGTACTCTATATTGTCGTCCAGCCACAAGTCCTTTAAGAAGGTTGATAGAAGAGGATGAGAAAGGGAAGGCCCTGACTACCACTAAGGTGTTCTACGGCAAAATTGGGGTGGAAATGAGCCAAATCGTACTGTCACCTGCATGGTGCTCAAAGCTACGGATAACGACAGGGCTACAATCTAGCCCTTTGCCATGAATTCCGTGGCCTGGATCTGACTATGTCACAGACAGATGGCATTAACCACAAAAAACTAGCTTTTCTCCAAAAGATATACGTTGGTGATTAACACTGTACTAATGAGGCCGATTTGGCGACGGGAGCCTCCTTTCAAACTTTTCCCATTTATATAAATATATAAGTCTTAGAAATAGACAAAAAAGTTGCTGATTAATTTGATTGGCCAATCCTAATTGAATTCACCTGCAATATAAGAATAAATGTGAAAATTGTATCATTGGGGGAAAATTACTTAAATAAGGAATGGTTCTTATAAGTCTTCCTTGAAAAAGGATCCAACTCACAAGGATGAAATAAAATAACTTTTCAAGTTTTAAATTCTTATAACACAGTTAGTTATCTCTATTCTCTTCAAAAAATTTTTTTAAGAAAGTCATTTTCTTTCTTTTTTCAACTGTGTGTGTGTGTTTTCATCACTTTTTTAAATCCCTCTACATTTGTCAATCCCAGCAACTAGGTTAAGTATATTTTACTTCATGAATGGCAGCACTAACAGCATTTTAAGAAATGTAGAAGATTGGTAAATTTTGTTGTGTATTTATGTGTATCTTGTTTGGATTTATATATTACCTCGATCGGAATGCATATTACTTTTGCATTCAATTTAAAGACGACTATGGTAAAACTGAAGTATAGCTGAAGCCTGTAATTAACATCAAAATGAGGAACGCATTAGAAAGGAAACAAGTGCCGTTCAAATATCGAATATATTAATCAACATTTCATGGGTGCCGAAAAACTGCAAAAATTACAGTTTAGTCTGCAACATCGAAAAGGTTTATAACCTTAAAAGAATGTCCAAATGCAAATCGATCACGAAATTTTTTCCAATCACGTGTGCATGGACGTTGTTAATAGCCACAACTTCTCTATACTTTATATTTCCGTAAGTAAAATGTTACTGAGTGAAAAGCTTACAACATTTTCATTATTTAAATAGCTGTGTGATAAATAAGTATTAATGATTGTCGGCTTCTATTTTTATGTGTGCTAGTATTTTTAATTAATTACTAATAACCAGGTTTTTCATTTCAACATAAATTAAAGGATTTTTCTTAACAACTTGTTGCTCTTTGTGTTAAAATTTTTCTATTAATTTTTTTTTAAAAAAAAAAAAATTATGTGAAAACATTTGTAAACTTTTAATTGGAATTGTACTAAATTATTTAATAAAATAGGGGTGAACTGTGCCAGAAGTAATATTAGTACCCTTAATATCATAAATTGCATTCTTTACATTACATGTAAAAGATTTTTAAAAATTTGTTTTCTTAATAACTAATCGACATGACATGTCAGTTGGCATATTAAATCATTAAAGTTTAAAAAATTATTTTTATTATGGTTAAAATGATTTTCTTAAAATTTTTCATTCTTATGATTACTAATTATATTAAGTTTTTCATTTTTTTATTAGAAAATACAGATTTAAGTTGGAATTTACTGTTTGTGTTAGAGTATCAAAGAACTCTATTTATGTTCATGTGTAGTATTTGAGAGATTGCTGAATTTTCTTCTTTGTTATTTGAAAGTTAAATCTCTTAGGAAATCTTAAAAAAAATATTTGTTTCCAGTTAGTTTTCTGTAATCTTATATTTTCCAGGTGTCCTTACTTGACTGATAGTTATCATATAGCAATTCCAATATGCCAGGCTATCATCACTTTTTTTGTGGTTGTCAATTTCTCATTAGCTACGTTCATGGATCCTGGTATCATACCAAAAGGTATTTGTATAATAAATGCTATCAACACTGTTCTTTTATGTCATTGTTACATAAAACCCATGTAAAACATTTTAAAACTGCATTGATTATAATTATAGTAAGATTAATTAACCAATTATGTATTAATTCCTCATTTTTTGTTATATACTTAGACATATGTTTATAATAATATTGATGATGCTAAATTTGAACCTTTTTTTTTGTACCTATTCATGTAAATTTGTTGAAAGTAAGCGTAGAGATGGTTTGCTATGAATGATTGCTATCAAAATGTATTCATTTTGAGTCCTAGGTTCAGTCCTAGGAGAGCCCACACCCTTGGCACAAATTATTTTGGTTGGCGATAATTGCGCCATCTTGGTAACCCTACTTTGATACACTAGATAAGATAAACCTAACTGTTTCTGGAATTTTCATATTTTGTCGGCCGGCATTTCGAATTTCATTTTGTTATTGAACACCGAGCTGGAAGTATGGTTGCATGTGTGAGTAAATATACCTTATTTGTTGAATGTGATAGGTAAGAAAGAATTGATTGAATGGTGTATGAAGGAAGGATTGATTGCTTCGAGTTATGAATGTCCTAAATGTAATGAGCGAATGGGATTATACAAATGAAAGAGTGCGGTTTGGGAGGGATTTGAATGGAGAATATATATGGCGGTGCTCACACGATCATTCGCTTAGCGATGAGACCTTAGGACTTTTTAAAATCTATTATTACGCTGTACCCTCCACTTGGAGAAGATCACTAGTAAGAAAGTAAGTGCCGTTTTTATATTATTTATCTCAAATGTTTAATTTCAGTATTGTTTGCACATATTTTCATTACGCATCTACCTTATCCCGCTATATTCACTTGCCACAATTGTGGTTTTGCTTGGCACCATCTCATTCCGGCTTGGAGCTTATTTCGGTTTGTTGCCAATGGTGTGGGCTCTCCTAGGATTTTACCCAAAAGCGTAAAGTAATTTGTTAATAACTAATCATTCTAGTGAATTGATACATTAGTTAACTTAGATTAATCCATTTTGCATTCAAATAGATTCATTATTAGAAATGAATTTATTTATTTTGTTCAGTATTCATAATATAGGAGATTCTGAATTAATAAATAACTAAGGATATATCCTTGCACCTTCCTTACAGAATATCAAATAAATTAAAATTAATCTGAAGTCTTAAAATATCATTGATGACTTTTATTTCATTTTGAAATCAGAACTGAATTCTTGAGATCATCAAAACTGTAGTAAAAAAACTCAGTGAGAGAATAGGAGTGATTATTTAAGGTATTATAGCAGTTTTGGTAAAAATTAAAAGGAATGTAATAATAATTAGACAGGTTTTGAGGTAATTGCTTTGATAACCTGACTACATACTGTGTGACATTTTTAAATACACAATTGAATATACTGTCGGACCTGTATTTAACAAAGTCACTAAATCCTGATAAAGGATCCCATTCCAAGGGAAATGGTAAGAAAAAAGTTTGTTATATGGAAAACTCGTTATATAGAGATTCATCTTTCAATATACTTAATAAACCACATAAAACAAATTTTAAATTCATAAACACTTAAGTATTAAAAAAAGTAATTATTCACACCTTTTTGTAAATTAATATCTATTTATTTTATATATCTTACCCATGAAAAAAAAAACTTAATAAAAACAAGAAAAGAATGTCAAGGAATGTACTTTATTTTCAATATTAAGAAAATAATTTTATATTAAAATTAATGAATTTTAAAGACATTTTCTCTCTGATTTAAAGCATACAAGCAATTTTAAGCATACATTATTTTATATTTAGAAATTCTGAACATACATTACCACAAGCGCCCTGAAATATAATTACTCATAAAATCTGTTAATTTTGTTTGAGTTTTTTTGTTTAAAAAATGCTTTGTTTCATAATAAGCCTCACATCTTTGCAATGCACCAAAAATCCTGACAGATGTATTTTTCCGCGTCTTTTGTTAAATGTTTCTAGCCATCCATTGCTACCTAGAAATTGGTCGTATCCCAATGCCTTCACAAATCGAAGAGCTTTCTTTATTACGAAAGGTCCAGAGATTGTAACATTGCATTATTTCGCATTTTGTGTATCCACTTCAAAACTGCCACATTGACATCTTCATAGACACATGTTATTAAATGTTTTGAACAAGAATTCAATGAATCTTAATTTTGTAATTTATCTCAATTTTTTATAATAGTTGATAAGCTGTTTGGAGGAATATTACATTTTAAAGCAATATCCTTTTTCTTGACGCTTCTGTTCACTTCCTGAAGAATTAAACTTTTTTGGTTGATGCTCAAGAACTTACGTTTTGACATTTTTGAGCTACAAGAAACTAAGTTACCAATATGACTGATCAACACTGCAAATGAACAGAGACTAATTCAAGGACACAAGGCTATGAGACAACTCCACTGAGGGTGAAAGGGGAATCGAAGATGTTAGTGAACTGGAAAATGGGAGTTAAAAGTAGCTTTCTTGAAATGCCCAGAATTCTATTGCTCTTGGCAAGTTAGGCTCCTAATAAGACCAGTTCAAGATTTATGAACACTGTAAAATGTGTTAAATGAGAAAATAACTTGAAATATCCAGAAATACTTTAAAAATAGGGAGAAAAAAATTGAATCACAAGAAAAAAGTTTGTTATATAGAAAATGCACTTCTCTATTTGGAGGTTATTTTACGAAGAAAATCGTGAAATGTTTCTGGTTCTAGGAAAAAGTTTGCTGTATAGAAAAATTTGCAATATAGAGGTTCGACTGTATATCTATTAGAAATCGTAGGGGACAAATGAATTGTTTTCTTGTATCCTTATCAACTGCATTTTTTTTCTTGGAAACATTTGTTAAAGATAAAAAGTTAGTTTCCATCAAAAAAATTATAAATATAGTTATCAATACTTAATTTTTATAAATAAATACAATAAAAATTTTATTATGTTGAAGTCAATTTTTTGTTTTAATGGAAATAAATTTTTAAATTTATAAAAATAATTATATTATTCTGATACAATAATAAGTACAGATACAGTAATAAGATAATACAATTACCTTTCTGAGTATTTAATATGATATAATGACTAAAATATTGAGACATTATCACATCCAGTATTTCAGTATTTATTTTGATTAAAAAATAATTTATACAGAACAAATAGCCCCTGTATTATTAATTATACAAAATAAACAGCTTGTGTGTATTGTCTTCCCAAATGCATTCTCTTTGTTGTCTGAAGGACGCAATTAACTTGTAATTGTTGATGTTATATTTTTCTCCATTAATTATTATCCCATTATATATGTATATATATACATACACATGTACATATGTCAATTTTTTTACTTCATAACACTTTAACTTCATTGACATTTATCTTGGGAATATTATTTTAAAGATATATGAATTTCAATTATGAATTTATTAATGATTCTTGAATATATGTTGCATAAAAGTAGCTATGAAACCTCACTGAAAGCTTGCAATAGGCAAACACCTTTTTTTCATTCTAAAGAATTTTGGTATGAATACTCCTATTATTGTTGAACATTTTCTTTGCTCATGATTTCCAAAGTTTCAGATTAGGTAACTTATGCATTGTTGCATCATCTTAAAATAAAAATTTGTTGATGAGAAGCTAAAGTTGAATATTAAAACTTTTTTTCAATTAGATCTATAATAAAAATAATTAAGATCACATGATGTTTTGGAAGACTGAAGATCATAATGAATTAAAGAAAATCCTTATCAAGGAACTTGAAATAGTGAGAATCATTACATACTCATTTGTACAAATACACATACATATAATACGTATTATTGTTTATCGTAACCATATTGGTTATAAAATGATTCACAAACAATGTACTGAAAGATTTTTTCATCAGTCTCTACTTTCTACAGTCTCTTTTTTTGCCTACTTTCCATTTAAATGTTCTTTTTTAACCCAAGAAATAACATTTTTAGTTGGTAAAGTAAGGAAATTTCATTTCGTTTTCCAAAAGGTACATAAACTTTGTTAATGTAAAATATTTATTTTATGAAAAAATACAAATAACAATAGTTTTAAATTCATGAGTTTTTTAGAATTAAGTTTTAGTCAATTTAAAGTATTTTTTTTTCTCCAAAAAATATTAGTTAAAAAAAATTGTAGAACTTTTTAAAAATGAAATTTCTAATGGATCTCAACATTAACTAAAGTGTACAACATGGATATAAAACCCAAGTATAAAAAAAAATGGTACAAAACTTGGTACTTTTAAACTAATCATTTTGCTTTGTTTGACTTTCTTTCTAAAAGAGTTGTTGAAGCTATTTTCTATTATTTTTAATGTCCACTGTTAGAATTATTACTGAAGTACATTCAGTTTTGTATTAAACTTTTCATATAATTTTGAAGTAATTGTTTACTAACCAAACCTAAAATAAGTGTAATTCAAAGAATTTCCCCCTGAAATTAGAGTACTGTTTCCAAAGTATTTTATGTTTAATAAACTTCTTTTATAGAAATTTATTTACTTGGTTGAAAACTGAGTAGTTGGAATGATCTAAAAAAAAAAAAAAATCTCAAGGTTCTTAAGAAACTCCTAAATTAAAAAATGTTTAAAATTATAGACTCTTTCAGAATTTTTTTACCAAGTATTTCTGTTATTTTCTAGCACTCTTCCTGATGTACAAGGCATGGTATTAACATACAAAACTTAGAAAAAATTGTCCTGTAAATTATATAACCAAAATGTACCAACAAATTCTCTTTAATGGGCCACATTAATTTATAAATACACAACTTTTTAATATTCTCAATTAAATTTTCTCTCTATATATATTTCTTTTAATAATATTTTAACTCCTTAGAGACTGAATAAGTCACTGTTAATATAACTTATCATACATCTCTAAGCTAACAAGGAAGTTTAAAAAAATATATGTTAAATTTCTGCTTTTGTTATGCAACAACTGAGGCTTAATATTTTTTGTGATCTAAGGTGCCTTTAGAACAGTTGTATAATGTTATGGACTGAGTTTAAATGTAGAAACTTAAGAAGTGAAATAGAATGGTTTTGTTCAAATTAGTCTATCAACATTACATTCGTAACATAAAATACTTGCAATTATTATATTTCTTTTCTCCTATAATATGAATAGGTTTTCTTTTCCAATTATGACATTCATTTTTCAGCACTTATATTTTAACGTCATGCTATGGGCATTTATTGACAAATTATAACTAACCAAGAGTCAATTATAAGTAGAAAGATTTAACCACAAGGTTGATTTATATGTTAAAAACAAAAGAGGTTGTCAAAGTTTGCAAAATCTTTGGCTATTTTTTAAAATCTGACATGGGGTAGTAAGTACCCTTTTTCCTTTACCAAGGAAATGTGATAGGAAGTAAATGATAAGTATTTAAAATAAAATAAACAGTTTTTGAGATTATTTTGTGTTATATGCTTTTTATAAATTGTAATTGCTGTACAATAGTTGAATCAGTCATATATTCTGTATATTGCAAAAGGAATAATAAAGTAACACATTTAAAAGTAATTTTAAGTATTTTAGATTCTAATTTACTTTCAAAACATGTTTTCTTTTATTTTACATTTCATGAATATATTTTTTCCTATTAGATATTTTTATGTTTTGTACATACTTGTATGCCTTTTTTAACCAACTGCAGCAATTAAGTGTATTTAGTAATTTTTAGAAGGTAGTGTAATTTTTAAAACAGAAATTGAAATTTGTTCTAAGTAAACTTATTTTCATCTTAAATTATATTTCAAGTGCTGTGTATATTTTAGAAAACTACATCTAACAGATACTCACACAAAACTTTGCACTGGAATTTAGACAGAAAAATGGATCAATTCAACTTCAATGAGAATATTAAATTATGTTTTAACTATGAATCAATTAGATAATTTAACTTTTCAAAATAGGTCCATATAATACTAAAAATTAAATATACATTTTAATTTAGGTAATGAAAAATGGTTAAAAAAATTAATTTTATTAATGAAGCATTCTAAATTTTTTATTTTTTAAAAGATGCTAACAAGTGAAAATGATCTGTTAAGCATAAGATCATTACAAAATTAAGAAAACAGAATAGAGTATCAAATAAACTGTTTGAGCATGCTCCTGTGTGTCTCAGTGGCGAGGTTTCATTTTGCCTTTTAATAGGTTATGAGTTCATATCTTGATGTACAGAAGGTGGTTATTTTTTTTCTTCATCATAGAAGGCAGGGATTTTCGGACAGTAAAAAATAAATTCGATTTTATTATTTTTCATTCTTTCATATTTATATTACTATGAAAGTTTTTATTCTTGTATATATACTGACTATATATCATACATTTTTACTATTTTACTACCTTAAAATTAAAAAAAAATTATAGAATTTTTAAAAATATTTTATAATTTTTTGTTATGTTATTTAAGACTTATTAACGTCTTTTATATGATTGAGATATTTTTTTTTATATAACATCAATAAATTACGATACTTAGTTCTTTGCAAATTCCTTTGATGTACAAATTATGTTCTTTGACAATTTTATTTCTTTGAAATAGTAAAAATTTGATTAATTTTGGTATTTAGATTCCACTAATTTAAATTTTCACTGTGTTTAAATATTTTTTGAAAAATTTAACATTCGAATGAAAATATAAATTAATAAAATTTAAAATATATTAAATAGTATTTACATTGCTAAATGATAACACTTGTAGAAATTAGAGGGAAGGGATATTGGTGATTCACGTTCCATGGTAACATCTAGCAAATGCATTTTTAGTGTCTGCACCCTCTGTAGACCTGTATTAAAACTTCAGTAACATATAATCTTATTAGAAAAGCATACTTGGAGGTAGTCTCATTTATACTTATTAAGTTTAACTTGATGATTTTTCTCTTGAAGAAGGTGTGCAATAGAACCTTTATAAATTTACCACATGATGGAATTAAGTCCACATGTAGAGGGGGCCAACAATGGGCTCAATTCATGTGACGTCGTAGTCGCATGATAGTGAAAGCCACGTGATTCTAGCCAATCAGTTCAAAAACTCATGCGACATTATAGTCACACAATAAAGTTTCCAGCTAACTAATTCATGTGCTCCAGTGTTGCCAAGTTTTGCTCTTTGCAGAAACTTTCTTTTAAAAAGTACATATGTATACAAAAAGCATTTTATTTAAAAGTATAAACATAAAATGTGATTTTTTTTTAATTTAAAAAAATCATTTTGAAGAATTTTTTTTTCTAACCCAAATATGAAATTTCCTTTACCCAAATATGAAATTTGAAATTTTATCTAAGTTTTACTAATAGAACAACAAGTACAATTAGTTTAATGTTTGTTTTGAATTCAATAGAAAACATGTGTTTGTTTTTATCATGAGACTTCATGAATTGAGCCGATTGGAATCAAATCTACTGTATTAATTCATGTACAATTGAGTTTTACATTTTTGAAATATATATGTTATAATGTTTTCAAATCAATGCATTTTCTGTTTACTGATACTTTTTTTAGAAAGAGACAATCTAGTAATTTATAAATATTTTGTGTGTTATTGTATATTGTAATTAAGGATTTATAAATGTAATTGTTTATAGTAATGTATAATTTATAAATGCAATTTTATAATCTTGTAATTGTGAATAGTAGTTTATAAATATATTTATTCTAGTAATATGTAATTTATGAATATAATCTGATAATTTTTCTAGTAATTTATAAATATCTTGCATGTGTATTTTGTATAAATATTGTTTCAATTATATTGGATGCTTTATTATAAAACAAAGTAAACAAATTTTTATACATACTAACATTTTAAAGTTTAAGAATAATTGGTGTATATATAAATAAAAACTTAATTTTTACAATTAAAAAAACTTGGAAATAAATAAAAAAAATATTTTAGCAACTCCAGATGAAGACAAAGAAGATGACTTCCATGCACCGTTGTATAAAAACATCAAAATAAATGGCATCACTGTCAGAATGAAATGGTGCGTTACGTGCCAATTCTACAGGCCACCCAGGTGTTCACATTGCAGTGTTTGCAATGGTTGTATTGAGGTATTTATTAAAACCTATTGCTATGCTTTGTTATTTAAAAAATTATCCTAAGTTTTGTCACATATCTTGTTTATATCCAATAAATAGTTATTCTTATATTTGCTTTTATATATTTTAAAAATCAAATATGGGTGTTTCTTGGGGAAAAAAATGAACTTTTGTAGATATTTAAAACATTTTAAATGGGACTAATATGTTGAAGCAAGAAAGGCAATTAACTGAAAAAGAGAAAAATGTTAGGGGCAACTTAATTTCATATAAGAACTTGTGTATTTCCACCAATTAAAGATTTTTTTCCTTAACTATAATCGGTTATACATTTTTTAAAAATGTTATTTTTATAATTTATCCTAAATGTGTTAATAACTTATTCTATTAAATATTGTTATCTTTTGGTATGGAGCTATTTAAAATTTAAAGGCAATATAGATTTAAATACTTATTTCTATTATAATTGTATTAAAACATTAATATTTTTTATGGGAAATTTATTGGTGTAGCTTTACTGTATTTCTCTTACATTTTTGTAGTAATACTTTAAAGTCCTTTTATTCTTTCCAGACTTTTGATCATCATTGTCCATGGATTAACAATTGTATAGGAAGAAGAAATTATCGATTCTTTTTTCTGTTTCTAGTATTTCTTTGTATACATATGATAAGTATTTTTTCGTTTTGTACTTTATACACTTTAAAGCATCGTGATCAACTTCAGCATAGAGATACTATTGTTACGTATCCTTTCTTTATGTGTTTTAATTTTCTATAGATGAGCATTATATATAGATGAGTAGTTAGGATTAAAACTAGTATTGTGTAACTATTTTGGAAATGATTGTTTAGATTGGAAGTCACTGCCTCAGTGTAAACTGAATTTCAGTTGTAATTTTTAAATGATAGCATTAACTTTCATATCAATGGAGCTTTCTTTTCTGTCATTAACTTAACATTTTACATTTACAGCTTTTCTCTTTTTAGTTCTGGTAAAATTTTATTATGATCTTTAACTTTTAATTCATAGTTTGGTTATTATAGTCATCATCGCATTACTGTTCATACCTATTTTGGGGCTTACTGGATTTCATGTTGTTCTTGTTTCAAGAGGACGAACCACTAATGAACAGGTATTTGTCATTACTCTTTTATCTAGCAAATCATTTGTTGGTTTCTGTTAACTATTAATAATAAATTGTCATTAGAAAGATTAAATAAATAAATATATATTATATATTGATATAGATTCAAAGATTTCTTATTTTTGTACGTATGATTAAGTTGTAATTTGAGTGTTTTTTGATACTATTAGCCTCTTAACTGCAGATTAAAAGTTATGCGATTCACTCCTCAGTACTACCCATTTTTCCCTTAGATGTGCAGATGTGATGTATAGGAGGGGAGGGGTAGATGAGACATAAATAAGCAAATCCTTCTCTTAAATATGTAAATCCTTCACAAACTTTGTCAAGGTCATTTAATTGTATTTCAAACCCTTTGGAATAGTTTTACTGATAACCCTAAGGAAAGACATATATATACACCCACAACAGTTAAGGAGTTAAGCTGTAAAATGTTGATGAAATCCTTGATATTAAATATTATATAATATTTTCAGGTCACAGGAAAGTTTCAGGGTGGTTACAATCCTTTTTCAAGGGGATGTTGGAGGAATGTTTGCTTTACCCTTTGTGGACCCCTCTACCCAAGGTCAGTTTTCATCTTATTTTCAGAAACTAGAGCATTTAAGCATTTATTATTACTAGATTATTTCATCAACTGTTCGTTAGACATGAACAGATTCTTTATTCTTTTAACCCTCCAAGCGGTCTACACGTAAAATTCCGCCATTCCAGAGATGCTTTTTCTGCCTTCAAGCAAGATTCATAAAAGCGTCCGAGCCGCATTCTTAAAAATTCGTCTCAACCGCTTTTGAGAACCCCACCTGAAAGCAAAAAAATATGTGCGGTGCATTTTTGAAGCATCTCCAGAATGGCAAGACTTTAAGTGCAGACCGCTTAGAGGGTTAATTTATGTTTTAGTACTCAACTTTTTTTATTACATTATTTATACTTTTTAAATTTAGTAAACAATAATATAAGGCATCTTTAGAAAATAATTTTTAAGAAATGTAATTTTTACTATTAGCCCATATAGTACTAAGCAATTTTTACGGACATATCCTGATTGATTTCAGTAGAATATCTTGAGTAGATATGCTGTATAAGTTTATTAGGATCATGAAAAAGAATACTAGTTTTTTAAGAAAAATATTATGATTACATTTTTTTTAATCAGTAGTACATACAATAGCAATTTGTCAGAATTTGTGTTGCTTTTAAAGAGTTTTGAAACTGAAGTTCAATATTTTTAAAAACAATTTTAAATTTGCTAATTTTTTTAGTTTTAAAATTTGGCATATTTATTCTATTTTGCATTACATCTTCTCAACTAAGGATAATTAATTGTAAAAATAATTAAAAAATTTATGGAAAGGAAAAATATAATTTCAATTTTTGAATTTTTTTTTTTTTTTTTGTCATAAGTCAAGTTAAATTTTTTATGAGACAAGAAAGTTCTGTGATTATGCAAGACTTTCAAATATCTTAATTTTGTACATGGAACTTATTAATTTAAATGTATTTGTAAAAATTTTTTTATTAGGTCTTAAAAAAATCTGAAAATCATTGTTGCATTTTGTTTGATTTTTATTTCAAAAATATTTTCCTGAAACCAATCAAATTGCAATTTACATTATTTACATAAGGATAAGTTAATGTATGTAATAAATTTTATCAAGATATTTTCTAGTCTCTCTTGGTGATTCATAATTACAACTGTATGATACTTCTATGTGTGTGTATGTATTTATATATACATAAATGTTGGATTTTTATCGTTTATTTTATTTGAGTATTATATTGATAGTTAAGATAATTTTAATTCATTATCAGAAGCTGAAACATCTCATGCTAGTATTTAAAATACGATTTTTATTTGCAGTCACAAAGTACGTAGAAAACCAAGGAAGCAGCTGTCTGTGGCAGCTCCTTCGGTTTCAGCTCATATGGGTGAAAATCAAGTGAAAGTATATATGGATAATAGCAATTCTGCACGCTCAACAAGTTCTGCTTATAATAAGGTAATGAGAATAAATTTCTAAAAAATATATCCATATCTTTGTGTTGTAGTGAAAAAAAAAAATTGAAAATTATATCTTTTAAATGAGCACACATGAATTTCCATGCAGTTTTTTTTTGGAGTAACTTTAAATGATCTTAAAATTCTCTACGAGTTGCATTCAAACCGTGTAAAATCTCGTATATTGTACATTGTAGAAATTGTTTGCTTTTTACGTGATTTTGCATTGTTAATTCAAAATAATTACTGCAATAAAATGAGGATTTCACATGAAATTAATTGTAATTGTGACATAACTATGAATATCATTTGCATTTAACGAAGGGGCATGTAAAGTTTCCTAACTTTTTCTTAGGAATAGATAGAAAGAAAATTTCTAGGAAAGAAATTTCTTATGAGATAAAATTTTAAATATAAACCAGATAACCAATTTAAATATAATACTAATACAAACAAATAAACCAGTTACTAATACAGACATATATTTATAAATATGCTACCAAGTAAATGTACAATTATTATTTTTGAGGGCTCTTTTCTCTGAAATTGCGAAATTTCCACAATTTAAAACATTTAGATCATTGATTTCTCTGAACTAGACAAAAAGGATGGAAAATTACGCATTTTGCATGTATGAAATGTGCAATCATAACATTCTTGATCTGTAGATTAGCTGGTTCTAACTGACATAACCATCCTTTCAAATTAGTTATACTTACATGGATGAATTAGGATGATTTTTTGTTCTCTCAGCTATATAACCATAGTATTATACAGGTATACATAAAAACAAACATACTTACTCATGTTGTGCATATTTATGAATTAGAACATGTATCCTTGAATATTGACATGTTAGGCAAATCTTTTTTTTTAAATGAATATATGAACAATGTATTATACTTGTTCACATTTTCTACAAGATATATCTCTTTGGTCATTTTAATCTTATTACTTTTCTTCAGAAATATTCCCCATAATAGAAATTTATAATTTTATGCTACTGTGAAATGCTGTAGGATTAACAATGCATATTTGCATATAGTCATATGTGCATATTATTTTAGGCCTAAAGATAATAAATATGGCTTTTTGTAATAATTGATAAATGTGTAGAATTTTTTGATTATTAGAACATTAAAATAGTAACTGATTTTAAAATCTTTTTTTTTCCCACCATGTTTACATCTTATAAATATTTTAAAATTGAGAATTATTTGTTTTAATATCCAATTTATTTTTGATTTATCATCCTTTCTGTAGTTCATATTGCTTTGAAATAAGCTGCTTTTTCATGTATGAAAAATATTTATTATAAGCTTTTCTGGAAGAAGGGATGCAATTAAGGACATTTCTACAAATCTTCTGAAGGTGTCTTAGCTGTAATGAATCAGAGAACTATAGAGTAGATATTTATTTTATTACATGATTTTGTGCTCAATTTTTGTAATTTGGAAGAAACATATGTTGTGGAACATTATTAAAAAAAATTAAAGAACCTTTTTTTTTCTTCTTATTTACAGCTTTTAGCTCTCTAAACTTTTTCAGGTAGGTACTTAAAACAGGTATGAATAATTCATTAAGGTGCTGGGCTAATCATTCTCTCATTTATTTTCCGATTCTTGTAGTTTTAAAAATCAGAAAAAATATATCCTTATTGGAAGAAGTATATGAAAGATGTAACAAACTAGTTACATACTTCTGCGTAGTTAATTTCTTTTGATTTTTTAAATAGATTGCTGAATGACAAAGATATTTTTATTTTTTTGGTTCATGGAATAAGTTAATAAAGTAGTGAGTTGCTCAAATATCAATTTTGTTTATCCATAAAGTAATTTTTGTTTGTATTTTTAGATGTCTCAGGGAGCAGGTGATTTGTCAGATGTTGATGTGATACTTGACTCATATGATCACAACCAGAGTCAATCTCAAGATTGTGAACCTTCCCCGCCCATCCCACGCCATGGGTCCAAAACTAATTTCTTTTCACCCTCTGAATGCAACCGTACTGCATATATTGTCCCACAGAACAAACCATGGTCACCTTATGGAGGTGCTGGCCCTCCTACTCCTCGTGCACCACGAGCATCAATACCAATGGATGAGCGTACTGTGCAGATTATGCCTAGGTCTCCGGAAGGCATGCCTCCTTGGGCTGTGGTGAACAGTCCACGCTCGACACGTACTCCTCCTCGTAGTCTCACCAGTCCTGTTGTTGGATCGGATGGCAGTCGTAATCGTCAGCATTCCCCCTCGCGTAGATCCAGCCCTGGTTCTCCTGCCTCACTGACTCCTGGTCAGTCTCCTGCAGCTGTGAAGCGGCACCAGAGTGGGTCCAGGCGAGGGCCACCCACCCCACATTATTATGGATATCATGGTACTGGTAGATCAGGACGATGTAGTGCTCGCAGCATCAGTCCTAACAGGAAATTTGCTTCTGAGAGTGAGTTAGCCCGTGCAGCAGCTGATAAGGCAAATGGCAATTATGAAGCAAGAGCAAATCAGACAGCTGACAATATTCAAGAATTAGCCGATGGTGGACGGCCGTGGGACGAGAGAGCAAGACGTTTTCAGCATTCAACTGATATTCCAATGGTCCATGGTGGATGTCCTCCACCTTCTCGTAGAACTGCTGCCTCTCCACAGAGTCGGCGAGCTGCTGGACATAAGACGCCTCCTTTGGAAGCATCGCCAGTGAAACCATATCCCAAAAGACCTGTTACTATTGTGAAGGCCTTAGAATTGACTGAAACTTATGAAAAAGGTGGCCCCAAACCTGATCCCCACTCTAGACAGTGTCTTCAGCAAAATAAATCTCTGAGCTCGAATATAGAACAAGATGACAGGAAAAGTTTATATGAAATGAATTATGAAATTTCTGTGTAGCTTTTGCAAAATTTGTGGCTATTACAGAGCTGTTGTTACTCATGTTTGTTTCACATAGAATGTATGCGCATCATATTTAAAACATTTCTTAAATTATAAGAAAGAGTCAACAAATAAATTGAGACAATTTTTATTATTTTTTGAATAATAAAAATAGTTGAAATTGACTCATAATTAATGTTTTCTATGATACACATGTTGATGAAGATGGAGTATGTGACAAAGTTTTCAACTGCTGTGCAGCTCTTCTGGATCAAATTTATCTGCAAAAAAGATAGTAAAAAATGTTTTAAGTTTATAAATTACTATATATGTGTTGTATTATTGTATAAATTGAATATTTAAATCAGTAACTTCATGGTTTATTTTTTTGATGTTCTTTCTAGCATAAATAATTGAGGGAAAGGTTAAATCATTCCAGTAATTTAACCTTTATCCGTAATAAAATTGGAAACATTGGAACTTCCAAATATGTTGGGAAGGGGATAAACTTAAAGGCATTAAATAACATATAAACATGATGCAATTTAAAACAACCATTAAGATGACAGAGACAACGAAAAATATATTTGAGTGATGTGGTGTAGATATTCGTGTATATAGTTGCATTTTATTGAAGATAAAATCAAGCCCTATTTTTCAATATTATATTTGGCTTATTTATGATTAGAAAGATTGTTCAAAATAAAGTTGACTATTTAATTTTGAATTTTCTGTTTGTTATATTTAACTTGAATAGAAAACTTGACAAGCAAGGCTATAATAATTGTTATTAATCTGTTATTCTTTTTTACAGAACTAGTTTATTTTCCTGTTAAATATGAAGTGATGGCAAAATGTACTTAGTTAATTGTAGTATAATATTTGATTTTTGCTATTTGTAATAAATTTCTAAAATTGTTTGGTAATGACAATTTATTATAAATCTCTGTCATATAACATTTTACAGAATATTTTATATATTTTTATGTAGCAAACATTGACTTATTTTAGCAAGGTAATTAAGATCTTTTAAAATGATCAGATTAAAATATTTAGAGTATCTTCTGTATTGCTTGAAATAAAAGAAATATGAATTTTATAATTTATCCCTTCATAATCTAAAAGAAATGAATTTATAAAAGAATGAATAGTAATTACTTTAATCTTTTGGACAGTTCTTTAAAACGCATGAGTGATTGTTTACAAATATATATATATATATATATATATATATATGTATTATATGAGCAAAATTAAAAAAAATATTTTTGTTTTAACTAAAGCAGGTAAAATTTTCTTTTCATAACTAGAATTTCTATAATCGTTAGGAAATAAATATTAAATGATAAAGTATTATATCTGTGTTTAAAAATGAATAATATTTTGTGGTCAAATTAAACACACATATTAACATAAAAATTTTTGAGGTATACCATTACTTTTAAGCATTTCCAAATACCTATAAAGATGCTCTATTTCTTGATAGAATTAAATCATTAAAAGGGACACAATATGATTCAGTCGACTAAAATCAGTTAAAAAATAAAATATATGTGTTTTTTTTTGCCTCAATTATTCTTTATATATATATTTTTTATAATCTCACAAAATTTTTGAAAACATAAGTTTAAAAAAAACCCCCAGAGTAAAAATAACTTTTATGTTCGCATTTAATCACATCCTTATAGCAAGTAAAAACTTCAAACCGATTTATCTCAAAAAGAAAAAATAATTTATCTTCATTTAAAATGCTAAGGCTTTTTTTCTATTCGGCCAAACTCTTTGATATTTTTTCTAACTATTGCTATTGATGCATGCAACAGAAGTTGATATGTGTTTTTAAATCAAGACAATAGTATGTACTTATTTTCTTAAAAATAGTTGAATTTAAAATATACACATTTTTTAAGGAATTATCAATAAGAATTCCTTGAAAAAAGTTTTATGAATATCAATCATGTTATACCAAAATCCATACGAACCTTTTTATACATAGTGCAATGTAAATCAAATTTTATGAGTATGTCATTATTGTAGGAGTAGCATTTTAAAATCACTTCCATAAGATTTTTCTTTAAAAAACTAAATGGGTTAGCTTTTTGTGGTATTTTGAGCACTCAAACTGTTTTGTATAGTACCTATACATAGGGGGCAACCAAAGAAATTGTGAAAACCACATTAAACCAAAAATCTTTTCATAAATTTTACTATGCCCCCATAAATTTTATAGGAAGTGCAAATATTTTCAATGAATTGCCATTTTGGATGGATTTATATACAATCTGAAATTTTTAATACTCATACATTTGAAGTGTGCACTCGTGAAAATAATTCCCTGTGCAGATTTTATGATTTAATTTAGGGAAGTTGATTGCTAATATGCTTCTTTCTGTTCTGTGCGATTTGATTACTTTGTATTATGTAATTATTTATATAGTCCATTAAGAGAATTGAAGTAGAAAAAATGTAAGATATTACTATATATCGGGGGGGGGGGCGAACCTTTATGGATCAACGTGCCATTTTTTTCTCAAGAAGTGTAATGAGGTAGACATGCTGTCAGATAATTTGGATTTGTGATTATTGGGGAAATAATGAAACTAAATACTAAGAACACAAAACTATTTACAATGAAAAAATACCTTTTGTACTGTATAGTTGTAAATGTTTTAGTTATACATGCAGTTCAAATTAAAGTAACCTTATTGTGAGCTCTGTTGTGTGTTGCAGATTGGATGAAAAATAACTTAAATTAGGATTGTAAGATATTACTTTTAATAGAATGCAAGCTCAGTTGGAGTCATCTGTGTCGATCGGTTTTTAAGCAATTAATTATTTTTACTGTGGTCTACTTTTTTGACAAGAGAATTTGCGATTTGATTCAAAATGCCATTTTACAGATGATGTTCTGCATACCACTATTCCAGAACATAAAACATACACCACTTTGACGCTTTACTATTAATTCCATATTTCTAGATTCACCAAATTTGAAATTCTCTGTTACACTCTTACTATCTTGCCCTTTTTATTCTTTTGCTGAACTAGCCATGTGAAATAACACTTAAAAATCGTAAATATAACACTAACTTTAATATACAGCTGTGTTAATGAAATTGACCATGGCTATGCATAGACAAACTTTGCATTATAAACCATTGCTGTCCAGGATGTAACTAAGGCAAGACAATAACAAGCGAGTGTGCTCCCCGCCGCACCACGACCGATCACTCGCGTTTGTAATACTTCATTGTGAACTTTGTTACTTTGAAATAAAATGCTAACCATTTTGATTGCTGGCGTGCCCAAAATATTGTGTCGCGGTTCGCCATCCCTGCTATATATTATCAAATGAATGAAAAAAAAATTGCACAATTTTGAAAGATATTTTATTTATAAAATCAAATTAATCTCTATAGCCATAGAATCCTAATTGATTTCAAATAATGTAATTGAATTTAAAATTAGTGGTCGAGAATTTTGAGCTCTAATTCATTTAAATGATTGCGATCTAGATGGAAATGGCGGTTACTACATGTTAACTTAAATTGTGCCTCAAAGTCTTGTAATTGCTTGGCGTAAAAATATAGTAATTTAAATTCTGTTTCTCATCATCAGTTTTGGTGACACTCGCTCAGGTTGTTCAGATGTCGCTTGAGCTTAAATATCTAATTGTGATTCAAAATTATTAAGTGACGGTAACCAATTGTGGTGATAATCGTGAACTCGTATCCGGCATTGTCAAGTCTTTGTGTCTGACGAAAATTTGTCATGTAGAGGGATTGATGTAGGTTAAATCTGTCTAGGGTCAAAAGCCTCATGTTGGCATGGTGTGGAAATTTAAAGAGTAGGATGTCGGCTCAGGTGTCTTCCTCGTCATTTGACCGAGGTTCAAATGTACAAGGTCCTTCATCAGTAGTTCTTGAGTGTTGCTGTAGAATGCTCACAAAACGTTAATAAAAAATCAAATCGCGAAATTATGAAATGAATTATTATTAGACTTTTGTACTGATTTGGTTTAATGGTATAAATGGATCAAAAACCAACTTCATTTGGCATCACAGTTGCTCATCAGAAATAGAATTATTTATTTGACTCTTGATGCCTGAATTACTTTAAACATTTTATCTACTTGCTTTAATTTTTTCTATTGCTTTTCCCAAGTAGTCATTCGCATCAGTTATCATCTGTGCTGCATAATATTTTTCTGTTTTATGTTAATAATTTTGGGGAATTATTTTCTTATAAATTGTGTCATAAATTACCTCATAATTTTATTGATGGACTCCGCCCTGATGAACTATTTTTTCGCGACGAGAAAACAATATTTTCATATAAATGAAAATCATTTTATCAAATGGTTTTTAGTTTTATATTTATTGGAAACATTTTTTAAAAAAATACAAGTTCAAAATTTTTTTCAAATATTTTAATTTATATATATCTTTTTTATGTTTACATGCTTTATTAAACTGTTTAGCTGCTGTAAGCTCTAGCTGCGTATATTTTTATACTTCTGAACTAAGCACATACATAAAATATGTTTTGTAATTGAATATTTTACTTTAAATTAAGTTAATTTATTAAGTACAAAGGAGCTAATTATAAAGTTACTTAAAGTATATTTTAAATTACTGAGAGAAAAATATTAAAACATTCCATCACATTAGTTGGCTTTGTCTTAATTTTGTGTTTTGTTGGTGAAATCCGAATTTCATTCATAGCAAACTTTTATGCTGTATAAAATGACCTCAATTTTGCAGAATTATTCTTTCTGCTATGGAGGCTATGTGTTTAATCGGAAATTTTTATATTTTGAATTATCTCCGTAAGTTATCACGTCATTTAGTTACAAGTTGTTTGACAGGTGTTACTTTTCAAAACATACTTGCGTATATAATTCATTAATATACACTGGTGTTCAAAATTAAGAGAATTTTTATATTTTATCGATTATCTCTCTAGAACCACTTGGCAGATTTTAATGAAATTTGTTATGTATATAGGGTTGATATAATGCAAAAAAAAAAAAAAATAACCATTCAACAATTAAAATACACATGATCGCGTGCGAGCACAACACCCATCGAAGTCGGAAGGTATGAAACAGCTGTTGCAGAATATTAACAAAAAAAAAAAAAAAATTGGTAAATAGGAGGTGAGGTCCCCTCTTTCAGATAAACTGACCTCACACTGATTTTACACTAGAAATAAGGGAATGTACGAGTTCCTGTTGTAATTAATCCCACACTTGCCTAGCAACTCTGTTTTCAGGCAGTGGATGAGGAGTTGCAATTGCCCTCCCCAGAGAGTCCTAGGCATGCTCTATAGGGACGAGGTCTGGAGATCTAACTGGCCAATCCATCCAGCGAATATCCTCATTTTCCAGAAATTCGTCGACCAGATGAGCTCTATGGGCGTCGCGTTGTTGTCCATTAAAATAAATTCAGGACCAACTGCACCCATGTAAAGACGAACATGAGCTCCAAGAGCTCATCCCTATACCTCACAGACATTGAGGTGTGTGTGTGGACATTCAACGTAATGCCTGCCCAGACCATCAAGCCTTCGCTGCCGTAATGGTCGATTTCTCAGACATAGGCAGGCAGATAGTGGGTCCCTGGCTCTCTCCATAGAAAAGTACGGCGAGAATCACTGATTAGGCTGAACCGGGATTCATCAGTTAGCAGAATGGTCACTTTTTGATCCGTGCTGCAATCTCTATGATCTCAGCACTATTTTAAATGAACTCTCTTGTTTGCAGAACTGAAGGGACGCAAACAACAGGCAGTCTTCCAAACAACCTTCTCTCATGAAGTTTTCTGGAAGTAACCACCCTTAAAACTAGTGCTCCTGTGGTTGTATACAACTCTCGAGAGAATTGAGAAGCTGTAGTATCCTTGTTACACCTCGCTATTACGAAATATCGTAATTTACCTCGCTATTCGTTTTAAATTGCGAACTTCTCTGGCCATCGTGACTCTTGGATGACCTTGCCTAGACTTTCTCTTGACGGATCCGGTATCCTAAAACTGTGTTCCGCTGGCCGTTAAATTGAATTCTATACAAATCTGGATTTGAGACTGGCCTGCTTCTAGCCTACTCACAATTCGCCTCCTCATTCCATCATCTTAACATTGGTGGTTACGGAAATCCCGGCTTACGACAATTCTATTCCTAGCTCTTCTAAGAGACCTAGAGCAGTTCTTAATCACTCGTATCAACACTTCCCAGCTCTGAAAAGGATGAGAATGTCTTAATACGAATTAAAAAAATTATGAGCTTTATTGTTACACTAGTTTTCTCGTGCAAGACTTCACTC
>BMAV01006825.1:494283-521703 GCA_019973955.1 Trichonephila inaurata madagascariensis
TGAATATTGGGTGGCGAATATTGAAAATTTGAGAAGCACTGACTTAAAGTATTCTTTTCAAAATGCTGTGAAAAAAGAACCACTGCTCAGAATGACTTCAAATTTGAACTGATTATATTTGAAGGGGGAAATGCTATGGTATAAGAAAATAATTCGTTGATGTTTTTATTGGTGTTTTTTTCTGTGGAATTTGGCCCAAGGACAATTAAAAAAAACAATTTTCCTCATCCAATGTGGTACATCCTTGAAGTGGTGGATATGTTTCTTATTAACAATGCAACAACTGTTAAATGTCTTCGAAGTCATTTTTTCTGTCAAAAAAAACGAAATAATCATGCACATTGAAGAGTACAGTTGGTTTAATGTACAACTCGTGCCAAAGCCGTCATAATTCGATTCAAAATGCCACTTGTAGTCGAATCCACTTTCGTTATACCACTCACAGCGCTATCTATTGATACAATGTGGAACATAAATTCTTGTGCCATACCGTTTTTCCCTTTTTAAATATATTCATTTAAAATTGAAGTCATTCTGGTTCTTTTTAATAGCATTAAGAAAGTGGAACTTTAATTATAATCACCTTGTATTTTTAATTTTCTTTTATTTTATGATAACTTAAAATTTTTAAATTATCCGTGTGTGATTGTTTCAGGAAGTCAATTAAAAATAAATTAGAAAACTATCTCTTAGAGATAGTTATTATTCTATTATTCTATCTATTATTCTATTATCTATTATTCTATTATCTACTATTCTATTCTATTCTATTATCTACTATTCTATTCTATTATCTATTCTATTCTATTATTATTCTATATTATTTGATTTATTCTATTATTCTATCGGATAATAGAATAAAGAATAAAATGAAAAAGGAGCTATCTCGCTGATTTTATTTCTTTTAATCAAGATACTATTCAGGTGAAGCGTAACATTCCAAATTTCTCTAAGAGAGAAAGAAAATCAGTTACTTCAAGTAAACGTGATTTCTTTCCCCCCAATCATCTGATGTTATTTATCAATAACTTTTCCTGGGCTTCACACATAATTTTTTTCCCCTAAGAAATGAAAGAATTGTTACAAATGCTTAGGTTTGTAAAGGTGCAACATACGACATTGACACGGACTGGAAAATTGAATGTTATTCTCATTGTTCCATGGTTGTTTTTCCGTCGAATTATGCAAATATTTCAATTTAATATTTAAATTTTACACAAAAGGAAAACCGTGAGAATTTGATGTTATCATATGCTAAGCATCGTTTTATTAATGATTATAAACCCTCTTGCTTACCCAATACTCTTCCTTAATCTTAAGAGTTTGACCAGTGCTGCTGTAGGTGGAAGGAAGCTGTCTTTAGCCATTTTCAAGAAGCGAGCGTCGTCCACAGTGAAACAACTCATTGGAGTTTCTGTCCAACTGATGATGGGAAAAGAATAATTTTTGAGAATGAGCTAAATTCACGACAGTTGCATGATAAATGCCCAATCACATGTACTCCATTAAATTCAAAACAGATTTTTGACATGCACTAGTTGTTCTACTTGTAAAATTTAGATAAAATTTCAACTTTGATAATTGAGTAAAGTTATTCAAGTGTAAGATTCTTCAAAAAGTTTTTCCGAAATTGAAAAAAAAAAAAATCTTAGATTCTATGTTTACTTTTAAATCAAGGGCATTTTGTTTACTTTTTTGTGTTATTATTATTGACAAATATGTACATTTTAAAAAAAAGTTTCTTCAATAGGCGAAAGTTGGCAACAGCGAGGCCCATGAACCGATTCGCTGAAAACACCTAATTACATTTATCCTGTGAGTATGGCATCACATGAATTTAGCATAGTCTGCTACAATGATTCTGAGTTTTTTAATTATTTGCATCGGTTATACGAAGAGATATAATGAAATCATTTTTATTGCATTGGTTGTTATGACTATTATCTATCTTCAATAAGTTTGAACATTTTCACTGATGACACAAGCATTTTATACTTTACAATGAATGCTTCATTAAAATTATGATCATCATTCAAAAAGAAAAAGTAAAGTTTCCTTTTGGATTTGCATGTATAGAACTAAGTATTATTAATCACACAGTTCAGGGCTCACAGGACTCTTAAACTGCAAATTTTTTAATTTTTCGAAAAAAAAAATATATATATTAAAGCCACAATATTTCTGAGCTTTTTGGTACCAAAATTGCGTTGATACTAGAAAAACTTCCGAAGTTATTGAGAAATAAGAGGTGAAACTTAAACGAAAACCCAATCACTTTCTTATCTTTAACTTCATTTTTCGCAAAGCAAAAAATTTTAGCTTGCGCGCAGGATTTCTCAGAAACTATTTATGATATCAATTTGAAATTTTATTCACGTGTTCAAAGTAAGGCTCTTCATAACTCATACATCAATTTTCAAAAAAAATTTAATAGAATTTTTTTTATTTCAATTTTAATTAATTTTTTTCTTAAAATTTTCGCTATATAATTGTATTTAAAAAAATTTTTT
Source organism: Trichonephila inaurata madagascariensis (assembly GCA_019973955.1). NCBI lineage: Eukaryota > Metazoa > Arthropoda > Arachnida > Araneae > Nephilidae > Trichonephila > Trichonephila inaurata. Next base: position 496,794 of record BMAV01006825.1, read on the forward strand.
TTTTCCCTCTAAATTTCTTAAAAGTTAGTATAACTTCAAAAGTGAACATTTTTATACCAAGTAAAATTAATTTTGTAAATTTTAATCAATTTTGTACTACAATTTGCGTGGTGTAAAATACTAATTTTCATATTTTTGAAAAATTGTCCAATTTTTATTTCTTTATAACTTTTAAAAGTTTTTCTCAAATTCTCTGAAAATTTGAGAAATAATGTAAATATATATGATTATCATGTAGTAAAAATTTCAAATTATTGTTTTTTTTTTATTGCTAAGTTACATTGGTTTGAAGAAGGATGTTTTTTTCGGGTGCACGGATATCTGTTAAGGGTTCATAGAGCTCAGACAAATAGAAAAAAAATATTTACCACGACACGAAACTTCTGACATTGTCAGCAAAAATCCTTGGATTTTCTCGTTCATACTCAGATGGACGATACACTGGCAGGAACTGAAATGAATGTTTAATTTTATTTTAAAGAAATGAATGGCAACAAAATTTTCTTTAAATATACGTACAGTGGAAGAAAAAAAAATGTTACCTCTAGTTCACAACGGATGCTAAATTGTGTTAGAGTCAACCACAGCTGTTTTAATCTAGAATAAAAAGTAAATTTTTTAATATCTAATATTAAATAGAATCGGGCTTTTAAATATATGGTATATAAGAATTACTACAAGTAACAATTTCGTTTTCTGATTAATAAAGAAAACTGCAGGAGAAACAAATTACAGAATTATTTTTCAAATTAACATTAAAATAAAGAAACTCTCTACGAACTATAATTGATAGATTATTTAAAGCTTTGATAAGATTACGAAGTGAAGACGCGAAGTCTTTTTGTTTTTTAACTCCTACAGCAGACTTCGGCAACTTATAGCACGCGGTACAATTCTCAGTGACACTGTACACCACTCCACAAATTTATCAATTTTTGAGCGGATGAAAGTCGATAATTTTGAATATGGAGGGTATTGAATTAACATCTTCAGCATTATATATGGAAAGCAAAATTTGCGGAATCTGAAAAATAACTCTTAACGATAAGTCGTTGGAAGTCATTGGTGGAGATTTAACTGTTCGAAGAAAATTGCATGCATGTTTTTCGTTTTTGGCTCTACATATCTATGAGAGCAAATTTTTTTCTAAAAGGAAAAATATCTTGAGTCTGCAAAGAAATTTTTTAACAACTGAATGTTCCGATTCGTGGGAAATTTAAAAGTCACAAATTGTACCCCAGATATTGCGATAAGAAGTAGAACGATGTTGGGACATGGTTCGCGCATTAAAATATTTATTTTTATTTAACATTCTTGAAAGGGTATACTTAAGTTTTATGTTGTTTATTTCTTATTTTAATGAATATGCTCAAAATATACATTATATATGTACAATTTTAATTTTTTATTTATGTTGAAGGAAGTTGTATTTTGTGTTTTGTAATTTTATGTCAATGAATATCTTTCAATGATGCAAAGTTATAATATGCAATAAAACTCTAAATCTATATTTTTGACCTCTATTCCTGAACTGTGCATGCACTAAATTGCTTCACACAAATATTTTGTACTGCATGGCACCCTCAATCGTACAGGTAGATGGTTTGGCACAAGGCTAAAAGGTTGCTGACGCCTGTTTTGCAGCATGCCATATAAAGACTCTGGAGCCCTGTTCGAAATTTATCATGAGTTTGAAACTCCCCTATTAATTTATGAAAATTTAATAATAGTCTTTGGTGGAATTAGAATTTTAACCCACGACTCAAAACTCGTATATTTCCGTCCGCAAAGTTTGTTATTTTCTCTCTGGAATGCCATGAGATTTAGTTCAATCGCGGCTTAAATTGACAACAGTATCTGTCTTTACCCAGGCAGGCTCTTATCTCTTAGCATTGGATTTGGAGTGACTGCAACAAATTCTTCAATTTTTCGGTTGTTAAATGAAATAATTAATATGAAAGAAAAGTTTTTGCTTAATAAGTACTTATAAATATTAACTGAGTTAAGGTATCCGACTACGTTCGGAACCGTGATTTTGCAAAAGCGTGTAAATGGATAATATTTATGATATTTAGTGTCACTTATATTAGAATACACGTATAAAATTGTTTTAAGGTCATTATTATATATATGACAAAAAAAATTTATTTAAAAAAAATATTTTGGCAAAAAATTAACTTAGAATAACCTTTTTTCCAAATATTCTCCTTTTGTAAAAAATGCTTCTATTGTATTAATATTTTGCCTGTATTCAGCTCAGACCTCTGTACAGAGGCTCAACTAGAATTTTTGAAACGCATAACTTGGAAGTCGGTTTATCCATGTTTTACGAAAACAGAAGGAAGAAATTTTAAGAAAATACGCCGATAATTATTTCAAATGGTTGTAACTCTGAAAATATTGTGAATTTTTCAAAAATCATAGTTGAGCCTCTATACAGAGGTCTGAGCTATAAACAGCAAAATATTAATACAATAGAAGCATTTTTTACAAAAGGAGAACATTTGGAAAAAGGTTATTCTAAGTTAATTTTTTGCCAAAATATTGTATTTAAATAATTTTTTTTGTCATAATATCCTTAAAACAATTTTATACATATATTCTAATCTAAGTGATACTAAATATCATGAAAATTATACATTTATGCGCTTTTTTAAAATCATGGTTCCGAACTTAGTCAGATACCTTAAAATAAAAATTAAACTTCGAAACAGCTGTTAAAAAGCTACCAAACGCAGCAATTTTGAGATCAGTGAAGAGGGCAGAGTATGGCTTAGCCAATTCGGATGCAGCAAAGAAGTTCGAGGAATCCTGGGAGAGAATTTTTCTGAAAAGTTTAGCTAGAAGAGAAGTAGGTGAGATAAGCCCTCTGATTGACCAACAGAGATTGTCAGCTAAATTTCTACCTAAATGTCTGGAGATAAGATAAACAGGGCTTGGCTTTTGAGGCTAACGAGCAAACTCATGAGACTAAGCTGTGATTGATCTTATTTCTAGAATATTAACGTCACGCTATTCAGTTACTCGAAGGATTTTGGCGACGGACCTCGTAATTTTGAACCATGGTCAAGTGAGGAGGATGACACTTGAGCTGGCACCCCTCTCCTAGCTTCCACACCTCACCAACGGGAGGACGTTTAAACCTCGACATATTTAACGTGCATCAGCCCCATCTGCAGTACGAGGTTCGAACTCATGACGCGCCTGTCACGAGTCTGTTACCTTGACCATTAAGCTACCACATGAAAAGTAATGAAAAAGGAAATAAAATTTTTAATTTTTGATATAAGCTGCATCGGATAATTTATCAGTTTCTGATGAAGCCTCAAATAACTCGAATAATATCAATAATTCGCTTAAAATAAACATGGATCCACCACTTTAGCCTCTTCTTAAAGTTTGTTGTGAACTCGACTTTCGTGCAGACGAATGTCTTGAACAACCCTCCCAAAGTACACCCAATTTAATGTATAACCTAACTCAATGGCGCAACAGCCCATGAGGGCCAAAGCCTACTGTGCCCATATGTATACGTGACCTTGGACTCTGAGGTGCATGAGTAGATGTTCCAATCAGAAGGTCAGTCTGACGCGAAACCTCAGTGTTAAGTTCCTAAGCAAGCTTGATACTCATTTATCGACCTACTGAAGGGATGAAAGGCTGAGTCGTGACCTTGCGCAGTCCGAGATTTGAACTTCGGACCTGTGGTGTGGAAGCGCGATGCACTAGCACTCAGCCACCGGGCTCAATTTAATGTATACTGTTGTAAATTTTCGTGGGGGAAAAGCAGCCGAAGACTCAAATTATTTAACTAATAATAGATTAATTAATATACAAGGACGAACAGGTGACTACACGAAGACAAATAAACGTATACACACAAGGAAGTATCATAATAGATTATTTACAATAGTGCAAAACGCACTCTTTAAAAACAAGCTTTACAACGTTCCAGAAACGACTCTAGAACGCTAGCAGGAAAGACACAGGTAAAGTCTCACTCTGTTATTGTAGTCGACTCATAGTTTCTGATATCGAATGTTCTCTTTTCTAAAATGCTCCGACCTTTGTCTTAAAGATTCTTTATATAGCCTCATGGTAATTTCTAGAAGTATTGATCTTAGATCTTTCCTTCACGATGATTTCTTGGCGATATCGTATTTTCCGTCAGATTTGTCGCCAAAGGCGATAAAATTACCAATCTTGTAACCCTGACTATATTTTCATGGTTGCCATAATCTTATTTTTCTTTTCTTATTAATTCTGCCATAAGTTCACACAGGAAAGCGAACTTTGCCTGTAGAGCTCAACTTTCCCACAAGGAGAGTTTTACTACAGAGAAAATAACATACGTGGCGTGTTTCAATATACTTGTATTTATACTTAACTCTTTCTAGCTTAGAGGTATTCTTATATATCTCAGAGTATTACAGTACAAGAAAAGAGAAAAAAAATGTAAATGAAATAAAGAAGGAAAGATTACGTACGCTCCAGGACCTTCCCAGCTCCAAGTACATGTATCCTAAAACAGAAAAGGTAAGATATTCATACGACTTTGAAAAAATTCTTACCTTGAAATTATATTCAACTATGAGATAAAATAGCGTTACCAATTCATTTTTATAGCGAATAAAAACAGGCTGTACTGGAACACCAGGAGCAAAACCACCTAAAAAAGAACAAAAAAGTTGTTCTAATTGGAAGGTATAAAAATATGATACAATTTCAAATGCTGGTTTTACTTTAGTTTTATATAATATCAAATCGTTTTGTATAATAATATCAAATAAATTTTTTAAAGGGTGATTTAATTAATATCTATTCAAAGAGAAAAAAAATAGTAGATTCTCTTCTTTATGATAAGATTCCAAAAATCAAGTCTTTTTATATGATTTTTATTTAAATCAAAATCTTTCAACAGCTGCAGAAAAAATTATTTGTGACGAACTTCTTATTTTGAAACAAAAAGAAATTGGTGGATTTTTCATATCAGAAAGAACCAATATATGCGATCCGTAACATAAAAAGCGACGCACCAAGAAATAATTGCCCAAATGGTATGAAATGAGTGTATGCACATATCTTGAGCAAGAACACACACATAAAATCAATTGTTTGGTGGCCAATGACGGACCACCTCGAACTCCAGCGCATTGCAATGGAACATCCAGATTGGTTATAAGATAAAGGACTATTCAATTATACACTTTCACATGGATGTGGTTCTGTCAATTCACGCGAACAATACAAAAGTCTGGTTGACAGATTTACGAACAATATTGCGAACAACAAATCACCATTTGAGAGAGGACGTACAACTGGATTAAATGAAGCGCTAAGAGAGGGAGCCAAATCACAAGACCCCTCGACATTTGGGTCGCAGTGATGCTACTCGATGATGTTGGCAAGAATGAGTGAACCATGGCCATACACAGCGTCAAGAATATGTCGGGGACCCAGTGCGACGGCAAAACTCGAGAACAGAGTGATTAATCGATCAACCTCTGAAATGTTCTGTATTGATGATTGTGTAATGATTCAACGTATAATCAAAGCACCAGTGAACTGTAACGACCATCGATAGGTAACTGAGTGGATGAAGGCTGAGTTCACCGACTTCTTTTCACCCTGCACACTGCCGAACGAATTTTACTTGTAATCTCAAGGATTGGAGTAGAACTATTTTCAGCGACGAGTCCCACTTCGGACTGAGCCTCGATGACCTGAGAAGATGTGCCAAGAGACGTCTAGAACAGTGGTGAGATACTTCCACAATTGTCGTCACCAACACAATCTTAGAGTCATGACATTTAATTTGAAAGACGGACTCCTTTGATTATCATCTGTGATAACCTTACTGTAAAGAGTTGTGTTGCTTAGTGTGTGCACACATCCCTACTGCATTAATGTTGCCTTTCTTCATGGACACCTAGACTTACCGCCATATTCACTGCTAACTGAAACTGAGCTATGAAATCTGGAGTTAAGTAATCGCCAGTTAAGAGAAAGCAAATCGCCGGTTAAAACTACATTTCACCACTATTTTTTTTAACTCTGCTTATTCAGTTGAGAGTTTACAACCTCATTGATCAAAATAAACCCCGTGACTGCACTTACTGTGCAAGCACAACTAAATCTAACCACGCTATGAGCATCTTCAAAGTATTCGAACTTAAACCTGATAGAGAAAGAAGTTGCGGTGGTGAAACGAACACTAGGCGAAAAACTGTTTTTCTTCCTTTGACCACTGGTGCAATTAACAGTGAATACAGCGTTTACTCTTCTACAGATAACGCCCGATCTTACACGGTATGTGACTATCCACTGCTTGTCCTCATACTTCTCCAATAATTCTCCCAATTGTTGCAATCGCCAGATCTCTCCTGGGTCTCTAATGAGCAGATGTCTCAGATCATCTCTCGATTACGTCGATCTAACTTGCCAATTAGACAGTGTGCTACAAGCAATCCCGCAAGATGACATCCACCAACTTTACGAACCAATATCCAGCACTATAGCAGCCTTTATCAGGGCCAGAGGTGGATTAACAAATTGGTTCGATAGCTCTTATAGCTGTATTTCTTGAATAAAACCTTGACTACCTCCTGTGATATTACTAGTGTTTCATATATTCCATACATCTACATCACATCTACTTATTTTTGTCCCAATCGGATAATTTCTTTTTGGTGCATTGCTGTTTTGTTATAAAGTGTAATTTGGTTTCTTATAGTACTAAATACATATTATTTATGCTTGAAAATTTTTTAAAATTATCTTCATAAATAATAAAGTTGTTTCAATTTGTAATCGGAATATACTCGCACACACACATATATATATATATATTCGTTTTAGGAGCCATATATAAGCTATTAATTTTCTTTTAAAAATTAAATGTTAAAAAATTGCATAGAAAACGGAAAATATGAGATTTTATGCTGGAGTGTAGAATAGGGGAACAGAGTTGGATTGGGCGATATTTATTTATATTTTATGGTGAGATAACGATTTCATTCTGGCAGACTTTTTAATTTGGAAACCCTTTTACTTTAAAATACGGTCTTATTACGAGAAGGTCACGTGCTACTCGTAATTTAAAATTTGCGTGTTTTTAAAAAACAGACGATTTTTTCAGATAATTTATTTATAATAGCTCTTTTTTAAGAAATATAACTTATCGTTTTTGTTTTGAATTACCACTTTGTTGGAAACAGTTTGTATCACAGGTTCTCAAACATTTCGTTGATTTTTTGTTTTTCTATTTAGTTTTTTTTTGTTTCTGCACTTGTACTTCGTATTATTCTGAACGGTATGTCTAAGAAGTGTGATTTAGGTTTTTTCTTCGTCTTTTTTTTTCATGATTTGAAACGAAAATGAGTGTATGAAGAATGGTGTAAAGATAAAGGATTGATTGTGCTGCATATGTCGAATGTTAGGTCTACAAGAATACTACGCGTTTGGTTAAAAAGGAATTGAGTGATGGATATACTTGGTAATGCCAAAAGACATGAATGAATGTGCATCGTATTAGAAGATCTGCACGAAATAATAGCTGGTTTGAGGAAGGTAATTCAAATTTTTTCATGATGATTATATGTGTTTGCGTGTGAATCAATTCGATTCTTACTTTGTGGAGCTCATGCAGGTGGAAATGCACAAATCTAGCAATCCGAAAGCAACGCTTTTTTTCATCGAGGCACCAAGATAAATTACTCTTCTTTTGAAGAAATCCTCTTGTAAGCAAAGGTGAGATATTTTCTCTATTTTTCTAATTTAGTAATTCCTCTTTCTTTATTTTTAAAGTAAATAAGAGATTATAACTTTATTCAAGTCCATGATTGATAATTTTAAAACTATTGGAATTTGTACTTCTCCTTGATACTGATTTTTTTAAAAATGTATTTTGTAATCTGTTAGAACAATTGTCGAGATGTATATTGATAGTTTGGCGACCACTTCTAGTCGCAAAAGTTTGTCTTCGCCACACTAGCGTAGCTAGTTCTGAGTGGGCTCTGTATCAAAATTTCCTTCGGTACCTTTTTTAGGTATGTGAGTCCTGTTAGTGGGAGTGCAGTTACCCATGTTGGGGTCCCTATAGCTTGGGGCCCCCGTATCATTGATACGGCTTTTACGGCGGTATCTACGCCCGTGCTTCGACAACTGATCTTCTATTCTATTTTTTCACATGCATGAGTCATTTTTTTTTAATTTTTTTATTTCCCATTTTCATTTATTTCCCATTTTATTTCCCATTTCAGACAATTGTTTATATTATGGTAAGAAATTGCTGACGCACCCTCTCCTTAGGGTTGTAACAATCTTTTAGTCGCCAAATCTGGAATTCGTCACCAAATCTGGAAATAGTATATGGAATTAGTCGCCAAATCTGGAAATAATTAATCATGATGATCCTTATCAGGAAAATGGAACAAAATTATAAAATTATTGTATTGTCATCGGTCCTTGACAAGTGTGTAAAATTTCAAATTAATTTGACCTTTTAAAGTGGGTAAAAATTGTTCAAAGATTCCGTTACATACAAGTGAAGCTTATAAAAGCGTGTTAAAAAAGCTGAGATCAGGCTGATTCGATGTGAGAGTGCTGGAGTTACGAAATGTTTACAATATTCACTGTACTATTCACTACACACACAGTACTCATTTATCAATAATTGTCGCTTTTGGTTATTTATATTATAGTAAAATAACTTTGAGTCTAAAACCATCTGACCATAATTAAGTACTTTTCCAATTTTTCGAAAGTTCAAATTCCTGTTGATGTTGTTGCTTATGCCACCTAATCGACAGTAACATTAGATCTAAGTCCACAAAATTCATCGCTGTGAAGGGCTAGATTTTTACGCTTCTCGTTATCCTTAGCTTTGAGCATAATTTCTTCGTGTGGCATTATTAAATTTTGAAATTATTTTTTTAATAATTTTTCTCTTAATCTCTAAACCAGTGATTCTCAACCATTATGCCCCCAAATTCTTGAAGTGTGCCGCTAAATTTTTAAAAAACTTGATTATACTCAGAGAAAAAAAAATCCGGAACCGAATCATTCATCCGTTTTATAGAAATAAACCATTCATAAAACTATTATTGATCTTTGAGAACACTGGAGAAGAGAGTTTTATTCATTACTTCCCAAATTTAGATATGGAAAAATTTGATTGGGTTCATAATCCATGTGTATTAACGATACATTTGTAAATGAATTAATTTTCAATGAAGAGAAAGAACCAATTTCGCTCTGTTATAATCGAGATTTATTTTCAAAACATTCGGAAGAGTTGATTAATTCATTTTGGATTAAAATTAGAGGCGATTATCCCATAATAGCCACAATAACATTAAAAATATTGTGACAATTTTCTGCATCTTATTTGTGTGAATTTGGATTTTCAGCATTAACACAATATAAAACGAAAACAAGATTGACAGTTTTAATAGTAGATGACGAAATGAGAGAGAGAGGAGTGGCATTATCATTTTTACGACTCAATATAAACGAAATTATTAAAATTCATCTAGATATCAAATTTCGCATTAAATGATTATGTTTGTTTAATTAATAATTAATTACTGAATAAACATTTTGTTGTCTTCATCGTAAATATTATTTTATTTAACACAGAAAATTATCATCATAAGATATTTTACATTGTGTATTTATTATAGATAAGTAAAATTCTTTTAAGCATATTTTATTGTTAATTGTGCTACCAAATTTTGAAACTGATAATAGTGTACCGCAACAAAGAAAAAAAGGTTGAAAAGAATATCATTACTCTAAGCCAGGGGTGGCCAACCCAAATGACCTTGAGGGTCACTTCGGAAAAACATTATAATCTCGAGGGCGCACATAAAAATATGTACCTTTATATCTGATTTGGAAAACCATTTATTGATTGAAAATTTAAAACAGAATGAATTATTATTATTGTTTCTCCTTATTTTTTCATGTATACAGACATATATATAATAATGTTTAGATAATATAATAATAATAATGATCACACGTTTAAAATATTACAGTTGGGTTTTATTTTCTTGAAAATTACGGTGTTCCTTTTGAATTGATTTTTCGTTACTCATTGTTGAAATTTGATTGCGCTGTCATTCGCAAACGATTAAATATACATTGCCCTTTATCTTAACCGTCCTGAATATTTTTTTTAAACTTTAAAAAACTTCTCTGACTGCCTCTTGCTCTTTGGGCACTCTAAACAGAAAAAGAGGAGAAATGTAAGTCGCACACACAGAGAATCATGTACCATCTACAGAGTAAAGGATATGCATAATGCAATTCGGAATTTATTAAAAAAGTAATTTATTATAGTAAACTCAAATGTAACTGTTTGATAATATATATATCTATTTTAAGCTAAAGGACATTTCTATTATCAAAAAGGATTTATTTTAAAACAAAACAAAAATAGGCAAATATATTGTAGATTTATATATATATATATATATATATATATATATATATACCTCCTCAAATAATTTCTTCAAAAATAAAATTTTTTTAAAAAAGTCGATATTTAAAAAAAAAATTTTAAGAGTCGACGGGCTGTAACCATGTACTGGCGGCCGCGTGTGTTGGACACCCCTGCTCTAGTTATGTAGAGCACCTATATATATATATATATATATATATATATATATATATATATATATATATATATATATATATATATATGTTGTTGTTATATAGTATATATATAGTATATATACATATATATATATATACATTTTCTTGCTCAAATTTTCAATAGTTAATAACATACTTTTTATTCATCCACTCAAGTTTAAATACATTTTTTAAAACTTGTAGTGGATGACACTTGATGTTAATGCAGTTTTTTTTAAATATTAATTCTATTTAATTAATGAATAAATAGTAAAAAACCAAGATAAAATAAATCCAACACCATATATAAAAAGGAAAATCGCTCGTGGTGTGCCTGTAGCTCAAAGGATAGCGCGTTGGACTTCTTCTTGGAGTCGTGGGTTCGAATCTCACTTGGGATGGCCTAATTTCTAAGAATGTGATTTCTTTTTACAATACTATTTTATTGTAATGATTAACTTTAATGAATGAATAAATAGTAACAAACAAAAATAAGTGTCCAACACCCTATTTAGAAAGGAAAATGGAAAACTGCGAGGGAAAATCACTTTCTATTTTGCCACTTAATAGTCTGATTCTATCATATGTATATAGATATTTATATTAATTGTAACTATCTAATAAAAAGTAACTAAAATAAAATTTTTCTTTGTTGACCCAAGTAGGAATTGGCTTTATTATTATTATTATTTTTACTTATTCACAATAAAATCGCGATCCACTCTAATGCCTCTCTCAAAGAAATATATTAAGCGATTATAAATTATAATCGGGCATGAAGATCGTCCGAGTAAAGAAAAAAACTTGCAGTTTCCCCATTTTGTGTTTTATTAAGAAACTGCACGGTTGGTTTATTCGTAACTGTAAAACAGTACGCTGATGATGAATTTGCGTTTTCTTTGTTCTCGTAAAGGAAAGTAGTTACAAAAGTTACCTAGACGGCCTTTGAAATGACACAGGTCAATATACATATTTCTTACAGATAACCTTGAAAGTACAAGTGTTTATTCATTACACGTACACAAAGAAGCGACATCATTCTAATAATAAGTAATCTGTAAGCAAAGACCTTCGTAAAAGTTTTATAGTGCATTGTTCCAGCACCGTCATTGCGAAATAGCTGCGCATTGCTCGAGTAGGTGAATTGTTATAAACGAAATAATTTATTGATGAGAGACATGTATTGGGATCAAACAACTACTGCAACCGGAAGGAGAAAAATGAAAATAGCACCGGTAAAGACGTCAAAACGATTTGATCTCAGTCTGTCAAATCACGCTCTACGAACCAGTTTCATTATTATCCAGTTCATTCACCATTAAAGTAATAAATGACTCAAAAAAAATATGACTTCAATGAAATTTAAATAGCTCCAATTACTTTCTGCGTGTAGTGAAGTGAAGTGGTGCAGAAAAATAAGTTTGATAATTACCATCATTTGCAAAATTTTTTTATTTATTTTAGAATATTTTTCATTCAAATTATTCGGCGCATAATAATTAGAATTGCTGAAGGGATGTAATAGATTTGAATATGATTGACTTGATGCATTTCGTTTGACTTTCAGAAACGCAAACAGCTCAAGCAAATCATTCAAATACATCATTTTCCAATGTTTCACCAATGTTTGCATGCATCCAAACCCGTAGATTTCCAAGTTCAGGTGATAGAACTTATTTCCGTTTTAGTTTTTAATCGACTGAAATGATTACATGTATGATTTTCATCCACAATAACAACTCTGAATAGCTGCATCAAAAAGGTAAGAAATCTTTTGGATTTCTTATTTGTTCACTAGTATTCTTGAGTGCAAAATTAAGATAATTTGCAAGTTATGTTTTATTTTGCAGAAATTTTTGAACTAAGCATTCTGGTTACGCCGAGATAGAGTTTGCAAATATTTAGAGTTGAATACGTAAGCGTACACATACATGTCTGAAGAGCTGTGACTCAGTGTAACACCCAATGTTGTCTGCAATTTGCGTGAAAAGTTTCAGGATGCTGGATCCATAACGAGAAGACCTCGACTAGGTGTACAAATATCCATAACAATGAATGAGGATCTTATTTAGCAATCGTAGTATGGCAACACGACAGCTACATTCACAATTCTAAAATAAGCTGTATGTTGCCTTTAGAACCGGAGTTTCCCAATCTACAGTTGGCCAAAGGCTTCATGAGAAAGGGCTGTATTCCAGAAGACCCTCACTGTAACATGCACATTTAGCATGATGCAGACAACATGCTCCTTGGAATAACTTTCAGTGAAGCATCATGCTTTTTAATAGATTAATCGAGATTCAACTTGGGTACTAATTCTTGGAGTGCCTGTATCAGAAGAAAGCCTGTGGCACGATATTATCCCTTCCTCACCAGGTAAATAAGTCAGTACGGTGGTGAAGGTGCAATGATTTGGGCAGGCATTATGCTGGACAGCCCTTTTATTATTTTGACAAAAGTTCCCTGACCTCTATGAAAAAGGGAGTGAGAATTATATTAGCATCATGCTATAAAGCAACACGAAGGCTATTGTCGATGGACCTCGTAATTTTGAGCCTCGGTCAAGTGATGAGGATGACACTTGAGCTGGCACCCCTCTCCAAACTACCGCACCACGCTAGTGGGAAGACGTTGAGCCCTAAAAATTTAATGTGTATCATCCCCTTCTACAAAGGAGGTCTTCATTGGCACCAGGACTCGAATCAGCGACAAGCAAGCCATGAGTTCGTGACCATAACCACTAGGCCACCGTGGCCAGGACTTATATGAGAGAAGGGAATAGAGATGAGATTTCAGAGTTCGTTCTAAGTTGGACTTTTTAGGGGCGTATTTGGTCTCAGGTTTCTGTTACAGGACTCATCCAGTCAATTGTTACCTGGAAAGTGATGATATCCAGGCTATCCAGATCTCCTGACCTTAACCGTAAAGAGTATGCCTAGTACGCCCTTGGGAGAGCAATTGCCTCTCACATCCTTTTCCAAGAACTATCTCTGAGATAAAACCTACCTTTCTGTAGGCGTGAGACAACTACCACAGTGATTCCTCAATTGCCTGCTGCCCAGTATGCATCACGCTGTGTGGTCTGGTTGGGAGGGTGAACCGCACCCATATTAGATTCCTTTTCTGCCCCATAACATAAAACGGATTTCTACAACACTCCACTATGAATTTTATTGATAATTATGCGTACATAAAATGATTTTTGAATGGTACATCTGTGTTATGAATGTACATTCATACCGAATTTCATCAAAATCTGTCCATTAGTTTTTCAGAAATCCAACGTAGTTAAAGTTACGATAATATTGCACACGCGTGTGTAGTTTCTTGATTTAACAATGAAACCCATATATTGAAGCTTTATTTAAAACTAAAAAATACCCCCCAAAAAAGGGGAGGGGCTGTTTCAAAATACTTTGGATCTTACGATCGAAACGAAATAAATGCAATTCAAGCTCAAATTATACACGAGATAAGAAAAATCTTCCAAAATAGTTCATTTTAAACATTCTAAGCACACTGCATCGCGCAGGACTGATGTGTATAGGGAGTTACAATAAATCTTTAAAAAACAAGAGATGAGACCATTATACTGACACTGTGACGTCTATCGCGTCTTTCTGCTAACATAACTCCTATGTTCTTTGACGGCCACGATTAATGGCAAAACTTTTCCAACCCAATACCAAGAAGATAAACGAACATAATATGTAAATGAGATATACTATAAAAGGATGAAGCTTTTGATGATAAGATATAGCGCGGCAAGTTAGAGATTGTAGTGTGGAATTATTCTGATCGATAGCGTAAAAGCTTAGTGTGAAATCTTGCAGATCAAGAGTTAGCAGTCCGATAGTTTTGGAAAGAATAGAACCCTAAGATAAAAAAGTTGGAACCCTCGTATATAAAGTTTATAGATATATTTCTCTAGGAAAAGGAAGGAGAACTGAAAAGGTAATAAAATAAAAGAAATTGATGTAGGATTATTAATGATAATTGAGAAAAAGGTCTGTTGCGTGATCTGACTTGAATCTGGTTTAATTTGGGGCGTTGACCTCACTTTAATTAAAATTGTCAAATTAAATTTAAGTAATATAAGTTATTTTTAAAAAAAAGTTGTATTAAAATTTTTTGTCTCATCATTTTTAAACCCCCACACCTCAGCTTACCGGCCGGCCCACATGGTCATCGGATGGGTATGTCGCAATCCCAACGTATTTAATTTTGGGTTAGGTAATGTAGGTGGGAAATAGGGTTTTACCTGAAATTCTTTTTAGGGGGCGGGAACATTGCAGAGTTTATCGAGTGTATAGAAAAAACATACAGTTACTTGAAATCCCAAGTAACGCTGTGCTTTTTAAAAAATCATCTCAGGAAAAGGGTAAATTTATTCGATATTTGGTTGTTTTTTGGGAAAAAACAGCCACATTTTTCGCATAAAATGAATTTGCAAAAGGGGGTCAAAAAAAAGAAAAAACTACGTCGGGTTTTTTGCCCCCCAGGAAGAAATCAGGATCCTACTGATTTTGTTTATAATTACTAAAAATAAAAAAGTTTAGAATTAGGAATGTCCCCCAACAGACTTGTGGATCTATTTTAGTTCGACTGAACCACAGATCCCGGACTACGTGGGTGAAATCCACAAAAAACGATACAACTTTTAGAAGTCTTGGCTAAATTCGAAGAGGGGTATTCTTGCAAATTACAAAGGGGGTTTTCAGAACGATAATAAGAAAGCAGGTCAAAATGCGCATAGGATGCCTAATTTTGAAACTAATGGTGAAACTGGAGGAATTCTGAAATAAGGCGTAGACCAAATAACAGTAGAAATGAGTTTTACGAGAATAGCCGTCAAAATAATAGAGGGTTCGAGAGGAATAGGTTTCAAAATAATGATCAAAGATTCAATAACAGGGCTTACTCAGGTCGAAATGAGCGAAATGATAATTTTAATAGAGGGGACCGTAGAAATAGGGGTTCGAGTGAAAATTTCAATCGAGGCGATAGGACGCAAAGGGGACGATTAAATATTGTAAAGGTTAATGATCAACCTCAAGAGGTGTCGACAAGAGAGACAATTAGACTTTCTCCGATATGTATAGCACCCGTAGAACTTCCCCACGTTCCTATTTTATTAAATAACACATTTTTGAAAGCGCTATGGGACACCGGAGCAGATAAATCATTTATATCGGAAGAAGTATATAGAAAATATTTTTTCTATAAGCAAATTAAAAAATCACGAGCCCAGGTAATAACAGCACAGGGTGCGAAATGCCAAAACAGGGGGATTGTAGAATTGAATATTCGGATCAGACAATTCGAAAGGAATTGGTCATTTCATGTGTTGAAAGATTTAGAATACCCATGTATTCTAGGGATCGATTTCATAAGTGCGTCAAGAATCGTATTAGATTTTAATCAAAAATCGTTGAAAATTCCAGATTCTCAAATAAATAAGGTGGTTGAACCAATTAAAGAGGAAAAAGTTGAGATAGATTTATCTAAAACAAAATTGGGGAAGTAGAAAACAAAACTACAAAATTTGTTTAGTAGTTTTAAGGGTTATTTCAGAGAAACCAGGTCTTACTCATGTTTTATACCATGAAATTGACACGGGAGATAACCCACCAGTAGCTTCAAGGCCTTATAGGTATGATCGCACTAAGCAAGCAATAATAGATTTTCACATACAAAAAATGTTACAAGAGGAAACGATTGTTCCAATTCAGTCCCCATACGCGTCACCTGTTGTATTATGCAAGAAAAATAATGGGTTACCACCGGATAATCCGGAAGCATATAGATTTGCAGTAGACTATAGAAAATTAAATTCGATCACAAAGTATCCGCGATACCCTTTACCGTTAATAGATGATTTTATTAACGAAATTACGCCCCTTCATATACCAAATGTAATAATGTCATCTCTTGATCTAAGAAGTGGGTACTTTCAAATCGCAGTAAACCCCAGTGATATTGTTAAGACCGCATTTGTAGTAAAAGTGGCACTTTATGCCAAGCGATTATCTCGGTCTATCAGAGCAGCTCCCAATTTTCAAAAGGCACTGACATAATCCTAAAACCCGTGATAGGGAAATTTGTGAGTGTTTACATGATGACGTGATAATCTCTGGGTTCCATCATTCACTCACCATGCTGAACATTTAAGGAAGTTTTTCGTTGTTAAGGATGCAGGATTGACATTAAATAAGGAAAAAATGTAAATTTGGGTGCGATGAATTAAAATATTTATGATTAATTATTAGTAAAGAAGGAATTAAAACGGATGAGAAGGTTAGAGCTTTATACAAGAGATGAAAACCGCCCCGTAACTCAAAAAGAGGTTTTAAGTTTTTAGGTATGTCCCAGTGGTACGCGCAATTTATTAAAAATTATTCGATATTTGTGAGCCACTTTTATAATCTTAACGAAAATTAAAAAAATTTGTCTGGTCCAATGAAGCACAAAAAGCATTCGAAGAGGTCAAAGAGGCGGTAACAAAAGCGCCAGTTTTAAAATTACCAAACTTTCAGGAGCCTATCTGAGTTATTTACAGATGCAGTTCTGATTGGTTTAGAGCAGTACTTAACCAACAAAACAGACCAGTGCGCTTTGCGTCACGTACACTGAACAACGCAGAGAGGAATTACACAGTAAACTGAAAGAGAATGTCTAGCAGTAGTGTGGGCGTTGAACAAATTTAGAACATATTTAGGAATATTACCAATTAAGGTAATAACATCACGCCGCATTAACACGCCTAACACATGGGCAAAAATTTACCGAGTAGGATGTGATTAGATGCGCACAAGTTAGCAGAATTCAATATAGAATGGGAACATAGACCGGGAACTCAAAATGCAGTGGCTGACATTCTTTCAAGGAATCCAATTAATAGGCGTAATTGGTGACAAAATTAATTGTGCCATAATCAAAGATTTGGTACTTACTTCGCGGAACAATTAATAAATGAACAGAAAATGACCCAGAATTAGGTCATATATATATAGATATTTAGAAAAACCCGAAGATAATCCTCGGTTAATGCAACGATATGTGAGAATTAACCTTAATGATTTCCGTTTAATTGAAGGATTGTTATTTTATGCGAACACGCAACGTCATTAGGTGAAATGCGTGTATACATTCCAAATCTTTAAGCGAATGAAAATAAATGAGTAATTATGACAAGCCAATCGCTGGACACTTAGGCAGATTTAAAACGTATCATAAAAATCTGACGTTTGTTATTTCCCGTACATGAGAAATTTATTGATCAATATGTCTCTATTACGCCATATGTGCCAGTTAATAACTATAAAAACGCGTTACCAATAAAGTTTATATATATTACAAAACTATATCAAATTATCCGAAATTTCTGAGATAGTGACGTTAGATTTGTTAGCCCGTATCCTATATCGAGGATAAGACGTAACCGCTATATTTTAGTATTAACCGATCATTTCAGCAAATGGGCTGAAATTATACCTCTTAAAAAAGGCCTCATCTCGTATAATAGCGGATATTTTTGATAACTTTATATCGCGTGCTATGGAGCTCCAATAAAATTAATAAGTGATAATGGTCCCCAATTTATATCCGAGATTTTTGAGCACTTAAGAAAGATTAGGTATAAGGCATGTGAAGACTGCTGCATATCGACCACAAGCAAATCGGACTGAAAGAGCTAATCGAGATATAGTGCAAAATGATTGCAAATTATGTTAATGATCAACACGATACTTGGATCAATTTACGTGAGTTTGCTTTACGCTATTCGTACGGCGGTGAATGAAACAACGGGAAAAACAACATCCGGCTGAATTATTTTAGGTCGAAAATTGATTACACCCATTTCAAAACTAGTTATGATATCGGAAAGTTCAAAATTCAAAAATTCAAGATATACAGAAAAAGCTTTAAAGAAGCTAGACAAAGTACGAAAATTAAACAGGAAAGGTGGGAAAAATATTATAATAGACGTAGAAAAGACATAAAAATAAAGGTAATGATTGGGTCTTATTGGAAACACACCCTGTAAGTTCAGCAGCTAACAAAGTATGTGCTAAATTTAAAAATGCAATTTGAGGACCTTTTATAGAGTCTTAGAAGTTAAGAATAATAATAATATTGTAATATGTGAAATCAGGAAAGATTAACAGTTAACGTAGATCAAATAAGAATATATCGTCATAGGAAATGTGACGAGGTCGAATTAGGAACAGGTATCCCAAATAGTATAAGATCAAATCAGGGAAACTAAATTTCGGAAAAGTACATCAAAGATTAAATGAGAGTCACAATATGGGAAAGAAAATCTGCGGTGAAACGTAGGTTAGAGGCAAAAGGGATTGGTAACCAATCAAATCAATATAAAAATACAGAGAGGACCCATAAAAACAAATCACTGGTCAGATCAATACCTAGTTCATTAGGGAATGAAAATAAAAACAAAAGGTTTAGATATAATAGGGTATTAAAAGATCAGGTGTGTCGGGGGCAAGTGGACCACAAAGAAAGTGGCAAAGAAAGGGCAACAATAATAATAATAAAAGACAAATGTCATCCAGTACTATTTCCAAAAGCAGGAAAAAGAACAGAAGAGAATGCACAGAAGTTCCAAATAAATCAACTTACAGTCTAAGGCCACGACGGAGAACAGAAGAACCCCGACCAGCCAAGGACACAGTGGGGAAGTCAAGGAAAGGACGACAAGGAGATTACAAGCCTTACAACAAGAAATTCCAGTACAACCGAGGAAAGAAGAGTGATGACACCTCATCGTTGAATGTGAATGTGGGAGAAAACATATAAAAATCAGGTTGTATTGTTTCATTTTTTATGATCTTCCAACAAGTGGTCGGAAGAATTATTGCAAAAGAAGGAAGTCTCGGCGATGCTTAAAAGTTATAAGCCAAGTCAAACACTACAATGAGTGTTTATTTAATTTTGGAACTTTTGACTTGTTAAAAATTTTTTTCTGAAGAAAACATTTGTAATCACACATTTGTTTGCTTCGATGTATGACTTCGTGAGATGCGAAAATTCCTTTGGTTATTTGTTATAATAGTTATTGAAAAATGTTTGTAAGTGTATAATATGTGTATATATATATGTTGTTGTATTGTTATGTATTAGGAGGCATCTGGTTCAGGGAAACGCGGCGTAGTCAAGGCACAACAATAATATAACGGAGCTGCGCGCTCATTGGGAGTTTTTGTTGAAACCAGATGTGGGGATGGAGATGAAAATTTATTGTGATATATAAATAATATATAATTGTGAAATTGATTAATATTATGGAAATAGAGACTCAAACAGTTTTCATTTCAGGGAGACTGACCCTGAAAATCTTGAAAAGTATACGATTTATAGCTTCAACAAGAAAGGGAGCGGAAGTACCAGCTCCATATGAAGTGTTAGAGTCAAAGATTGGGTCTGCGCACCCAGAATATTTTTTAGAATATTTAAGTGTATAAATATTTTAAGTAATTGAATGTAAAAGTGAGAGTGGGCATAAATTAAACAGTAATTATTAATGTTGGCCTAGTTATTGGAGTAAAATTTATTGTCACGAGTTTAAATTTAAATTGAATATTAAAATTTAAGATTAAAATTGCAATGAAAATTAAAGTCAAGATAAATATTGGAAATCATAAAAGTTAAAATGAGGATTTAAGATTAAAATTTAAATAAAACTCAGAAAGCGAAGAAATTTAGAAATAGAGATTTAGACACGTAATTTATTAAGGGCATTGAGAACCCTTAGTAAATCACGTTTTCTTCTGGAGGGTTGTGACGTCTATCGCGTCTTTCTGCTAACATAACTCCTATGTTCTTTGACGGCCACGATTAATGGCAAAACTTTTCCAACCCAATACCAAGAAGATAAACGAACATAATATGTAAATGAGATATACTATAAAAGGATAGAAGCTTTGATGATAAGATATAGCGCGGCAAGCTTAGAGATTGTAGTGGGGAATTATTCTGATCGATAGCGTGACAAAGCTTAGTGTGAAATCTTGCAGATCAAGAGTTAGCAGTCCGATAGTTTTGGAAAGAATAGAAGCCTAAGATAAAGAATTTGGGAAACCCCCTCGTATATAAAGTTTATAGATATCATTCTCTAGGTAAAGGAAGTAGAACTGAAAAGGTAATATTAGATATAAGTAATTAGATGAATAGGATTATTAATGATAATTGAGATAAAGGATCTAGTTGCGTGATCTGACTTGAATACGTGGTTTAATTTGGGCGTTGACTCTCACTTTAATTAAAATTGTCAAATTAGAATTTAAGTAATATGTTATTCTTAATAAAGTTGTATTAAGAATTATTATGTCTCATCATTTTGATAATCCCACACCTCTAGCTTACGCGGAACCGGCACGACATGGTCATCACAGGATGGCTATGTCGCAACACAAAAATTCTGATTCATTAGCAGAGCTACTTACCGAAAATTCCAGAAAACCATATAAACCCCTAAACGATAATATAATCACAAAACTTGAGTAGTTTCTAAGCAAATATATATAAAAATAATGACATTCTAAAGCTAACTTTGCTTTCCGAAATTCTCAAGTGTATTAAGGAAACCAAACCCAAGGCGACCTTAGGTAAAAATTGCATCACCAAAAAAATGGAAACCTATCTTTTATAATTTCTAATCCATTATAATTGCTTATGAATGCTTTTTGAGATTGAAACATTTTCATATGCAGATTGAAAAACTAAGTCGGCCTCCACTAAGGGACTGACTTCTCTTTCAGCAATTAATCTGTGATTTCCCTACGATCACTTCATTTCTCATGGAAAAGAATTCACAACAGGACAATGCCAATACTTAAATTCGAGGACAAGTCAGTCTTTGACCTTCCTTTGCGGTGAGTGAGTGAATATTAACATCGCACTGTTCAGCTACACGAAGGCTTTTTGGAGACGGACCACGTAATTTGGAACCATGGTCAAGTGACATGGACGTCACCTGAGCTGGCACCTCCCTCTCCTAACTACCACACCACACCAACGGGAGGACGTTTTAGCTCTCGACAGATTTAACGTGCATCGCTGCCCCACACGGTGGGTCTTTAGTGGTACTGGGCTCGAACTCATGCCATGCCTGCCATTATCCGATACCTTGACCACTGGGCTACCGCAGCCCTCAAAGCACTATAATAACCTCTACCCGCCGTGACACATCGGCAAGCCTGAAAACTATCCCTTCCGGGTCACCAGTCTTCAGGCTCACCGGTGTGTTCCTCATACTAATTCTCTTAAATTACTAAGCAATACGCTGGTTGTGCTTTAACCTTTAGAAACGAGTATTTAAGATTCTCACTTGGTTAAAAGCAAGTGTCTCACAGCTAATTCTTCTGTTACCCTTCCAGTTTAGAGCCCAAAACGTACACATTCTGTACAGAAAAACTTTTTGAATGCACGATGTACTGAGGCAAAAGAACTTACCTAGTTTAAACTGAAGCAAAGCTTTCCTATTTCCGCATCCTCCCTCTGGAAATAGGAGCAATTGCTCGAAATCTTTTCCGGAAGTGACCCGCTCTCGGATCTTTTCGGCGATTTTTCGTCTCGAGTCGGGATCTTCACTTTTCACAAACAACGGTTGAGTGTATTTCACGAGACCTGGATACAAAATCAAGTTACTCACTGAATTAAAGTTTAACACTTTGTGACGAAAAGAAACATAAAATTCTTAGAAAATAGCGAAAACACATAAATACAATATATATATATATTAAAACAAGTAATATAAAAAAAATGTAAGTCTCATTTCCTACTTAGATCAACAAAGAACAATTTTATTTTAGCTACTTTTTATTAAATAATTACAATTAATATATAAATATGTATATACATATGACAGAATCACAACATTAAGTGGTAATTAATCGTTATCAACAATCGTAGTCGTTATCAACTATCCACTGTTTGGGCCTCTAAGGACGGCTGACAGAGGAGGAATTTACGCTCTCACGGACCTTTTCGCCGCTTATCTTTCATGCCTGTACACCGTCAAGTCCGATTGCAATGGTGCCCTGGAACTACGCTGACTGGGGACAACCAGGGCAGCATGGAGATCCTGTCCTGATTATTGCGCGTCACATGACCCACAACAAAGCATTATGGTCTAGGGGGCTATCTTCTTTGATAACCGGACCCCTTCGATAGTCATCTCTGGCACGCTGACAGCACAGTTGTACACAGCACGTTGACGACAACCTACGACCAGTTGTGTTACCGTTCTTTTGCGACACCCAGGACTTATTTTTCAACAGAATAATGACCAGCCACACACGACGCGTATTGCTATGGATTATCTTTAAGCTTGTCCTACTTTTCCTTGGCCATCTGTCTCTTTATCTCTTTCCCATAGAGCACATTTGGGACGTTATGGAAATGAGATTACAACCATCCGTAATGTTGACGATTTAACCCAACAGTTGAAGACAATTTGTATGAAATTCTGCAGGACATCATCCAGGAGCTTTATCAGTCTATGCCACGTCGGGTGACAGCTTGCATCCATGCCTGATGATTGGAAATTTTAATCGTTTGTTTTTCCATGTACGTCACTTTTTTCCCCCTCAATAGAGTGTATTTCTGCAAAGTGAATAGCATTTTTTATGCTATAAGTATGTTACTTCAATCTCTTCTCCTCCATTAAGTACCGGTGAGCTGTTTTTGTTCCTCTCCCCGTCCTGATAATATGAAAGGATGATATCTCTAGGGCCCATGGATAAACGTTGTTCATCATGATATAAACTGCTGTTTGTAAAAAATGCAACACTATGAAGGAGTCATCAGAATTAAATGAAATTTAATGCACAAATGTCTTAATACAAATAAATGACGAAATTTTCAAAGCAAAAAAAAAAATAAACCACACAATATTAAATGTTCGAAATCAGTATTTGGTGTAGCCACCATGCACTGCAATAAGTGTTGCTATACGACGTGCCATGGAGTCAAACAGATTTTGAATGTCTACTTGTGAAAGAGAATTCCATATTGCTTGTATGCGCAGCAAAACTTCGTCTTTTTAAGGTGCAAGATGCGGATCACGAGAGAGACGCCTACCAACCAAATCCCCAACGTGGTCAATAGGCGACACATCCGGCAAATAAGCAGGCCAAGGAAGAAGTTGCATGTGTTGGGCTGAACAGAAGTCTCGAGCAGTCTTTGCAACATGTGGGCTTGCATTATCCTACTAAAAGATAGCTCCAGGAATGCCTTGAAGGAAGGAAACGACTTCGGGCTGTAGCACTTCACGCACGTACCTGTTGCACCCGAATTACCCTCAATTTAAATTGATCGACATGATACGAAAACACACCTCAAACCATAACTTTAGGTGTTAGGCTACTATGCCGTTCGATAACCCCGGGGAGGGGTTTACCGGCAAGCGTTCCCCGAATGCGACCATCATGGTCCCACAAATTGAAGCGTGATTCATCTGAAAAGACAACTTGGTGCCAATCAGCTTGCCAGGCTCTGCTTATGAGCCCATTGCAGACGCAGCCGTCGATGGTTTGCCATGAGTGGATCCTGTATAAAGGCACCCTTGCACACAATTCACGGTGCAGCAGACGTCGACGAAGCCGACATTAGTACACCTGTAGCAGTAGGAGGAAGCCGTACGGCCATTCACCGCCATGCGGAGCAGGTGTCACCGTGGCTGACGTCACCGTCGTCGGTCCACTGCTTCCAAATTCGCATCACTGTGGAACTGTTTCCCTGTACACGAGCTCCTATTGCGCGGTAGGAAAATCTTCCTACCGAAAACCCATAACCTCCCCGTTCAAACTCCGTAAGTTTTGGAATTTCTCCTTATTTCGTCTGGAGGCTTTTTGATCTCATTAAACGTTCCCCCCCCAAACACTAACCTTTTCAACGTCCCTCTAAGACCTCTATTTATGCTTTCAGCATCAATTCAGAGGGTGCTGTGCACGCCACGCATGCGCGATGGCTCTGAAACTTTACTATTTTACGTAACATTCTATAATTGATATTTGCTGAAAAGTTCATTTAATTCTGATGATTCCTTGATGGTGTTGCATTTTTTACAAACAGCAGGGTATATACTGTTATTCTTATTTTCTGATGAGAGTTTAGTGGATAACTTCCTGTATATCGTGTTACCTTGAAACCTTTGGACGGATGAAATGTGAGATTTTAAAATATGGTATCAACACAAGCATTAATGTAATTGCGACGCAAAAAAACCTTTTTAAATTGAAAGAAGGGG
>BMAV01006826.1:0-48719 GCA_019973955.1 Trichonephila inaurata madagascariensis
GTTCTAATAGTTCCCGAGATTTTTTGATGGACTGAATGAGTCTCTTTCCTCCTTTAATGCATATGAATACATTTTTAATATAAAACAGGAACACAAAATATATACTGTAGCGAACTTTGTGTAAAATAGAGTATATAATTTGTTTTTGGATGCGTAATGCATTTATATTACTCTGTTTTATTTATTTTATGTTAAAATTGCAATATTCGCAAACAACGCCGTCCCTTACGTTATAATGGCGATTCAATGGGAACTTGGTGAGAAAGCCAAATTGGCGACGTGGCTACCAATTTGGCGATTTTGGCGAACATGTTGGTGACCATTTTTGGGGAGTTCGAGACCCTCTGAATTCTTCTGGAGGTTTGTGGAGATATTCACTCATTTCAAGACCTATGACACAGGTGAATCTTTCTCGATTGATCCGCAAGGCACATAAATAGAGATGCTCGCCGAAAATGAGTTAGTATGGTTTTCATCAGCGATTAGAGTTAGTATTATTTTGACTAGTGATTAGTTAGTATTGTTTTGACAAGCGATTAGTAGACTTGACATGATTACTGATTTGATCGGCTGTTAAACAGGATGAGTGGTGCTAGTGAATAATCTTCTACATAGGTGTATTCTAGACACTGATAATTGTGTCTGAGTGATGTTGAAGGTTTGAAGACTTTCTGAGATTTATTCTGAGGATATTGCTGTTGAATCCTGTATTTCAAGAATAGGATTTTATACAATAAATTCTCATCGTTCTTAAAGAACTGTCTTGCTCTTTGCGACTGATTTGCATAAAATCCTTGAACCCCGATCAACGTACAAATATATGTAATTGCATTCGTACTGGAATTTAAACATTTTTTTCTTTAAAAGAATACTAGTTGAGAATCCAAGGACCTTCAGATCATTCAGCAGTCTATTAACTGTATAAAAAGTTCTAAAATATGACATATTTTACTACATATAATTTCTGAACTCGGAATATTTTTGACTAAGGTCATCGAGCCTACTGAACAAAACACCGTCTGATTCCAAAAACCTATTAATAGAACTTCATTTCTCATCTTTCATTCTTCGCTCCGACGCACTCTCCTCAATTTAGGGTCACCGAAGCGGATATCGGGAGCCCCAACCCATTACGCGAATTAAAAATCCGGAAATTTGAATTATGCTCCATTGACGTCACGTGGAGTGGTCCAATTTAGATCATCCATTGCCCATCGATTGGTTTTAAAGGGAGGAGGAAATGTTGACTCTTGTTCTTGCACACCACTTAGGCGATAGATACGAAAGTCGGGTAAAAAAGTTACTTCGGGGAAAATTCCGACGTGATTTTTTAGAAAATTTTGAGATAAAGTGTATCTCAAGTAACGCGTCATTGATGAGTATCTATGAAAGCACACCATTCAGAGATATAAAGTAGTTGATGCCATAAAAAGAGGTTGTGCTTTTGTAATATTGATTTATATCTGCCTTAAGGGTTGAAAAATCTGAACCAGGTGCGTTTGCATTTTTTCTGAAAATGCAAAAAATATATAAATAAATAAAAATGGTTTTTCACGAAAGCAGGTTAAAAGAATTTTATTATCATAGCGTCTTTTTTCAATGACATTTTTTTGTCTTTTCTGTACGGAGGCTTAACTTTTGTCTTAAGTGCGTTGATTTTAGAATAAATTAACAATTTATTGTATAAAATAGTATTAAATGATTAGAGTAATTTTTAAAAAAAGTTAAGATCCAAGGCTTTGTTGTTACTTTATATTATAAACTCAAAACAAATTGTTTAATTTACTAAAATCTACTTGATAGATTTTTAACAAAGCGATCTTTTCGGTTTTTATGTTCTGTAAGAAAAAATGTTTTTATGAACCCGAATAAATGCTGCAAGAAATATGCCTGCGCATCATTAAGAAATTAAATTCATAGCTGGATGCATTTTGAGTATTATATTAATAATTATTGAGTAGGTAATACACTTAGAAATGTTATACGAAAACAAAATGCAAAATTAAAATAAGTGTAAAAGTGAATTTCTATTTGTTTTATAAAAGAAAAGGGGTATATTAAGCCAATCACTCTAGCATTCTATACAGTGTAGAATGAAATGTTTTTTTTTTTTTTTATATTCATTATATTATATATTGTATTTTTTTTCAACTGCAGAAATTTTAGCTCCTAAGAAACTTATTCTGCTTTCAATCGGTTAAGTTGGCATATAAAAATATTAGAATAGACCTTCATTAACAAAAAAATAAAGTATAAAATTTTATTCATTTAAAAAAAAAATCTTAATGATAATACGGATCGTACAAATATTTACTGTTTATATATCTTCTAGATTAGATCTTTTTTTGTAATTTGTTTTATAGAGTTCTATTTAATTATTTTATGTTATAGTTGCACATTTGAATATTTTATTTTATTATAATAAAGGATTCTATAGTAGAAGTTCTTAAGAGAGAAATTAATGAGGTTAATATACTTGCTAAATTTAATCTTCTCCCGAATCTTATATGACATGATAAAAAAGTTGAGAGGACAAGATTCCACCCCGTCAGAAAATCATTAAGAATTATGATTTCCTATATGCATAACTTTTGTACTTTAGAATGAAATCATTATAATAATCATTTAATATTACCAATACTTACTCTATAAACATTTAACAAGGTTTATTAACCTGAACCCTTCTATAGTCTTACACTTTATGGATTGAGAATCCTTTCTCTCTCTAACATTTAAGTTCTTATTTTAAACTATACTTCTTGTAGATCTTATATCTCCTTATGTAAGAAGAGTTATACTTTAGAAAAAAAAAGAAATTGTGTGTGTGTGTGTGCACACCAAACATTATTTCGAAATTTTTCAACCTATTTAAAAATGGAAATGATGTACGCTGTCTCTCGAGAAACTACGTTTTTAGGAACATTAATAAAAAGTACTGACTTGAGTATAAGGGAATATTTTATAGATAAATCACGTAAATATCTTAAATTCCCAAAGAACGAATATTTTTAAATATATATTTCTATGCTGACGGATAAACTGAAAGCATTTTATTGAATACTGCAACAAAATTTTATTTAGTAGTGTGTGTGGGGGGAGATATATAAAAGTATAATTGAAAAATATTACCTTATATGGTAAAAGTTTGACTATCTTTTAAAACGCAGACAGAAATACTTCAAATGCTATTACTCATAAAGTTGATTTATTCAAATATGGTATATGTTCCTTTAGGATCTACAGAACATGGCTTTACATTATACGTTTACATTCCGTTAAATGTATATTTTACATATACATTTAACGGAAACTATATAAACCTTTTTTTGTAATATTACTTTTGGTGGTCAGTGTATACTAAATACTCTTTGTAACATAAAAGGCAACACAGCATGGGGTTATTCAAATGGAATTGAAATTGATAGATATGATATACATGTATTTCAAACAAATCACTAACCGTATCATAGAATTAGAATGGCTTTTAGGAAGAACAAAGATTTGTAATACGTTGCCCTACCTTTGGCCCTGATACAAGTTATTATCCGGCTGTATATTGATTCAATGAGTTGGCACAGATGTTTTTAGAGGGAATTTTTAGCATACATTTTGTTTGGGAGGATTTATTCGCGATTTCCAAAAGCGGTCGGAGACACCTACTCGTTAGAAACCAAACGTTTTCTACTGGTAATTGGTGCTCAATTCTAAGAGGAAAATTTTTGCTGAAAACAATTCTACTTCAACCCGTAAGACTTCAATTTGAATGAACTCCTGTTGGTTGTATCGTTGAAAATAAAGAGTGCAGTGCGTCCATGACTTGAGTTCATGTTCACTTAATCGCCTATCAGTGGTCACTGATGTTCAGATTACACGTGAAATCATTGATGGTACACATCGGGAGCTGTGAGTGACGACCGGTTGATCATTCTGTCGTCACTCTACGGTAACCGCTACCTTCTTTACTTTTTATACAGCCACGGTTCATCCATTTGTCAATTGGCTGTCTGGCAGGATCCCTTTAAGTTCTACAATCTGACCACCCAGCTTCCTTTAGTCCAATTGCTCGTATACTCTTAAATGGTAATATTTTGCTCATGTGTGAGACATCTATGCAGTCCATGTCGTGCAATAGAACCACTATCGCGTAGAATTTTCTTAGCTTTGGAAGTCCTTTATTTTTTACACCAACTGGATGCACCGTTGCAAAGCACTGGAACTTCAGATTCTCAGTAGTTGGTCACCAAAAGTGTATTATTTGCATATTCTATTGTAAAGTATGTGCATGCACATTTTCTTCTCATTCGAAAGACTAAGTGCATCGTCTTTTAAAGGTTATAGTGTATATATATTAATGGAGTTTGCGGGAGTTTCTTTATAAACATAAAGCATTCAAATATGATGCAAAGCAAGCTCCAGGTTTATTTGAAACTTATATGGTTTGATGCAGTCCAGCCAGTATGGTGGATATGACCCTCGGCCTGAAATCGAGTGGGTTTGAATTCCGAATAAGGCATGGTTGTACTTTATTCGGAAAAAGAAGTCGGACTTTCGTCTGTAATGGATTCCCGTCTCGAATGGAAAGCAGCGCTCCCCTTCTGTTATATGCTGGGATTATCATTTGTAATAAATCTGTATATTCTTCTGTTTGTATTGCATGCTTCTGTTTCCTCCACTGGTGTTTCATATGTATTCCAGGATAAAAACACATAACAACAACATGTGATTTGATAGCAAATTTAAAATATAGTGACCTCTTTTGAAAATTAAATTTTTTTTTCTGAATCCAGGCATATGTGAATATAATAATTAATCGTAAGCAGTAAATTAATTTATATATGCTAATTAGAAGAAACGCCGTTTGTTTTGTGCAAATTGTTCAATTTCCTACTAATTTGTACTTCAATCACTTACTTCTATAAGTTTTAAGATTTAATTGATTAAGTTTAAAATCTCAACGAGTAAAATAAAATTGCGCACATTTATTTAGTTATTTCCAATATAATTTTGAGAAAAAAACGAATTAACGTTTTAAGTAATTTTCAATACTAAAATAGATATTATTCATTATTAAATGATCGTTATAAATTTTAATGTAAAAATAGAATGGTTTTAAAAATTGCTTATTTTTATACATATTATAACCCATTTTAAAGTCATAATTTTAAGATGTTTAATTTTTTTATATACTTAAGTCCTTTTAAAGGCGTCCTTTTTTAATATAATAGTTAAAGAGATTTAATTTCAGAAAAAACCTCATTTACTCTTCTTTCCTTGAGAATTATTACGTAATTTGAATTTCAAATCATGTAAGGTCATTAAATATCACTTATAATATTAAAAAGTAGGGAGGAAAGTTTTACATTAACCTTTAAAAATGAAAAAGGTTACTTTAAGATTGCGAAAACCTAAATTACTGGACATCTTCCTGCAATCATCATGTAACAGAATCTTTATGTCTAAAAAAATGTTTTGTTTACCACCAAAGGGCTCTTTTACGTAGCAATACATTATACTTTATTTTTTTTTTTGTATTTTTGTATAAGACAATAAACTTGACGAAAATAATTTCAGAAGCCGCCAAAATGCCAAACTTTCAGCGGATATACTTTATAATAATGGTTTACCATGTATTATTTCAAATCAAGAAAACCA
The DNA here is from genome assembly GCA_019973955.1 of Trichonephila inaurata madagascariensis. NCBI lineage: Eukaryota > Metazoa > Arthropoda > Arachnida > Araneae > Nephilidae > Trichonephila > Trichonephila inaurata. Next base: position 5,653 of record BMAV01006826.1, read on the forward strand.
CACTTCCAAGCATATTGTACTATCATAGGTGATTATGAGGAAAGAAAAAATGATAAGAAGCTTTTTTCATAATTTAATTTCTTATAATATTAATGCGTAATAGGTTATAAATTGTTTTAAATGTTTGACGGGATCACAACAAATGCATAGTTATCTTAAAGAAAAATCCGAACACTTTAATTTATTATGGATAAAAAAAAACATTACACGTAACATGTACTATGTTAAACTGTAGTTTATCCTGACGGGGTATTTCTAAATTTGTAGCTTTATATTTTTTAACAATTTATGCAGTTTGAAATTAAGTGCCGGTAAAAGAAACTTACAGTATATTAAAGTGAAAATACACTGTGCTTACAGTATTAAATACCAAAAAAAAAACAAGCATAAAATAGGCTTAACTTTTCAATGGATAAACTATTTATAGCTTTCTTTGAACATTGCTGAATGTAAATAGCAAGTAAATACTTTAAACTAAGCTTGTTTCCAAAAGTGTTCTTATCCCATTGAAATTTTGAATATATAATAGTTTTTTGGGGAGATAATTTAAGAAAAAATAGAAAAAAAAATTCATCTGGAAAAAGAAAATACTTTGGAATATTTTGAATTTTTCTTGCAAAAGAACCCTAAAAAGCAAATAATATATAAACAACATATATATATATCGTGTTAAATCTTAAAATTAAATGAATGGACTATTTGTGTGCACTTTCAATGTCATTGTATGGCACGCAAAATAATAATTATCGTAAACTTTGCTTTAAATAAACATAATATAGCTCTGATCCTAGAATTATTTTTTTTTAAAAAATAGAATAATTTTTAAATCTATTTCTATTTTTGAAATTCCATCGTTCATTACGTATAACGGAATTAAATAGGCAACATTTGTTTGAAATTAAGCTATGTTTGAATTTTATATTTTTTTTGTAGCTAATTATGTATCATATATTGATTACTTTGTTAAAAAAAAATCTTAACTCTCGCAATTTCCTGCTAATTAAAATAAATAGTTTTCGAAGCATTGATTTTCTAGACTTTTAAATGAAGCCTTTGAGTAATGAGGCAGGATTACTCTTTCTTATGAATGAAACTTGGAAAACTTTTCTTAAAATCGTTGAAAGTAATTTCCGCGATTTTCCAATTATCACCTTCCTTATTGGAAACGACATCCTTTACAAAATTTTTTTTACGTGTTAGCAAATGAAGTAGAGTCATTTGGGAGAAAACAGGTAACTACCAATAAACTTGAAATCCTAGAAATTGAAATGTCATGTCCACTTTAATCGGATACAGATTTAAAGACAATTAATTGCGCTGATTTCACTTAAAACGAAAAATAAAAGTGATGCGTTAGGGGGAAAAATAGCGAAAAATAAGTACCTGAAGTAGGAAGAAATAAATAAAAGAGCCATAATGTTTCCTATAAGTAACAATTTTTTGAAAATAATTTCGTACCAAGATAATAAACAATTATCTGTTGAAACTATGATCATGTGGAAAAAACCTTTTCTAGACTAGAAAACATGTAACATGTACAAATATTCCGTTTAACACTCTGATATCTAATTCTTCCCTTTCGTAAATAATTTTTGTCTGTACTAAACATGTAAATTTTACGTTATTTTTTTAAACTTCTCCCCCTATTTGTAGTAAGTAAAATATCAAAAAATATAATTTTTTCAAATCATAATATTAAATTCCGAAACGCTCATATTTTTAATTGAATATAATAAATGTTGAAGCTAAAACAATTTCTTTTGATTAGAAACAATGATTCGTTTAAATCTTATAAATGTAGTTTATAGTTACATCACAAAAAATGTATCCAACTTAATTGAAGGTTAAATTTTGGGACAAATAATTTTTTCGAAAATAAGCACGATATATATATACAGCAAAAACTTATGAAATGTAATTTATTCAAATATATAGTATTCGTATTCATGATGTATAAGAAAAAATATATATTTAGTTATAGATTTTTTTTTGACGCATACAGTAATTTATACAGAAAGCATAAAATTATTCAATTCCTACTACTAGCTCACTCTCTACATATTTATTTATCTTCAAGGAATTTTCAATCGTTAATAAAATACATTTTAAAGCCCCCAATTGAGCTGAAATTTTATATACATGATTATTTTGGATGGCGATACAATAATTTAATTATAATTAATAAACATTAATTGATTAAAACTAATTAGAAATACAGCAACGTTGGCATTATTTTTGTCAACTTAGCGATTATTTTGGTGACTTGTGTCAAAACATGAAAAGGTTTTTTCTCACGCTTTAAAGCATTCAGTTGAACAGAAATTTTATATTTACGATTGTTTTGGATGACAATACGATACTTTAATGATAATTATAAAAAATAATTACCACCTAATGTTGCGATTCTGCCATATGTATATACATATTTATACCAGCTGTAACTATTTAATGAAAAGTAGCTAAAATAAAATTTTTCTTTGTTGATCTAAGTAGAAATTGACTTAATTTTTTTTATTTTTTATTTCTTTATATAACTTGTTTTCTTTTTATTGTGTGATGCAAAAACTCTTCACAATATCGAGTGTGGAATTTTCTCTCTAAATAATAGTTTTGCGTTTCTTACTAAATACACATATATTCCATAGACGGGCATATATAATATATGATTACATTAAAACTTGAAAGACATGCAAAACGAATTGCTCGCTCAGCAAAATTAAATGACTCTCTTCAAAGGAACACTTCTGGACCGGAAATTCAGCATTGTGCGTGGCAAAATTGTTGCGTCTCATCATCTTGATCATAAATAAACTTGACGTAAGGTCTTCAAAAGCTTTCACATATTTTTACTGTCTTTGTATCGAGTTTTCTGTGAATACATGCCCTGAAAGAGTTTTCTTGAGAAAACTGTTTTTGAGGGTTTCTGTTCACTCTTTGACAAGAGAATGTGCCTTTTATTTATATGCATTAAGAATGAGATCCTTCTCGTTTGCCCTTATTCTATGATTAATTACCTTTCCTCCTTTAAAGAATTTCCTTTCAAATTGCGCTAGTAGGTCTTTTCATCCTTCATGAGTTTCCATTAATTATTCTTAGTTCTTAAGAATCAAAGTTTACGCTTGTTTCTCGACATAAATGCAGGCGTATTTTTAGCTGACGGATTTTTCCTCCAATCATAATGAGGAATACTTTGCTACTTTCATTTAAAGACTAATTTTTGTAAAGTTATTGGATTTTACAAAGGAATACAATTCTAATCAAAACTGAAGTAAAAATTGTTTCAAGAAAGAGTATTTCATACAAAGCGTTAAAAAGAACAGTTTTAGAATGTTGCGAACATTTCCTTCGGTCATATTGATATTATAATAGAATCAGTTTACCAAGAATCAGTTTACTATACTTTTTTAATACATAGTGATTTTTTTTAACTGACACTATTCAGAGCCACCTATATTTTGATTAAACAACTGCAATGGCACCAAACTTTGTGTGAAGACTAATAATGACATAAGAAGTAGGATTCCAAAAGTAAAATCAAAATTGTTCAAAAAATTGCCAAGAAGGGTGTTTATGGCGCTGTACACTACAAAAAATGTTACAAAAAGAAAACAAGATGCAAAATAACAGTGAAATGTTAATTTGCAACATTCAGTTTCCTAGCGAAGAATTTGGCCACATTCTATATGACCTCCATTCTCATCCCTCCTATAATCGTGTAGTTTTTGCATTAAATTGCAGGAAGACTCCACACTGTCTGGGATGTATTGAAGTTTTGGTCAATAGTTCTCTGCGATCCATAGACGATTACAATTGAAATATCTGCTATCACTAGTGGAGCGACGGAGAATATTAGGGCCCCACTGCAAAGTCAGGTTTTAGGCCACAAATCGGATCTTACAAAGGACTGCAAAAATCCTGGGAACCCCACGATGTTTACGGTGGCTTATGTTACGCTATTGGCTATCACTTTTTCTGACATTGGTTTTCGTCCTTCCTGGGCAAATTGTCAGTACTTCGTTGAACTTTTACATTCCTTTCAAATTATTAAAAGTTAAAGCTATCTTCGGGGTAGTTTCTGACGGGTTCTAAGCTCACGAGGAGTTGGGGATCATTAAGATAATACAGCTTTAACGATAGTTCCCATTCTGGTAATGTGAGTCGCATATTCATATTATTTTGCTTTCTTCAGTTAAGAATGCTATACTTCGGAACTAGCTGACTACATGCTTTTGTAGTCAAAATTATTGGCGTAATTATTGCATATGAAATCACAAATTTGGATCTTGGTTTCATATCAATGTTCTATGCTGATTCTTGGTTTAATTAGCTGCAGCAGCGCTGTGAACACACAATTGGCGATTTTTAGAACTAAATTTTTTCCTGCAATCATCCTTCCCACGTATCAACATTAGTCCCTGTACCAAGTTTTATACCATTGCAGTTTGTATATTAACCTACAGGTAGCTCTAAATAGTATCATTTGAAAAATTCATCCTGTATTAAAATTAACTTCAGTGTGTTTATATTCATAAACCTTAAGATTTGTGACAAACAAGTGGAATTGCAGAGTATTGCAGAAATGTGGTAGTTAATTAAATAAAATGCCAAACAGAGTTTTTGTTTCTTGACTGCGTTCATTGCAGATGAGAATACTATTCTTCTCGGACCTGCCTGCATGTTTTTTAAAGCCCAAATTACTGGCATGGTTTTTGCTAATGAAAGCTTACATTTGGATTTTGCTTTAATACGAGTGTGCTGATTCTCGTTTGGTAAGCTACAACTGTGTCATTAATACCCAATTGGTGCTTTTTGATCGAGCATGAGAGTAATTTTTAAGATATTCTTTTATCATAAGTGATACTTATTTGAATCAATTCCTCTTTTTGCCAATCATGACCTTAGAAAAGGAATATGCCTTCCTTGAAAATCAAACAGGTTTTAAAAGATAAATATTTACATGCTGATAAGCAACAATTCCAATTCTATGAAAACGACTATTTTATACTTTTGTTGAATTTATGTTTGCTTTGTACCAATGTAAGACAGTTGCCAGATATATTTTTCAGGCAGTTTACTCCATCTTGTATCTCCGAAAGTCCGAGAACTGATCGTAAACTGTGATTATAAAAGCAAAAAAAAAGTTGTAAGAGAAATGAGACTGTAAAACAATTCAATAATTCGTCATTTTCATAAGCAATATTCATAATAGACCATTAGATACGCATACCGTGCAACCGAGAAAACTGTTTAAAATATTCTTGAAGACTTCAAAAATACTGAAAAAGTAAAATAAAAAGGAATACTTTTAATAAAGGCTTCACATTGTCCTCTCAGGTTCACACTTTCTTTCGAAAAAAGAATATTCATAACCGTCATTTTTCATGTCTTTTAAAAAGACACAAACACTTTCTGAGATTATTTTTTTAGTCTTCTGTATAAATGCTTCCTTTCTTCTGAGAGAGCATTAACATTTGCAATATTTCAAGTGTAAAAAAAAATGCTGACATTTTCGTTTATAAATGGCCATTGAAAAGAAAGCTTGTGTTTTTGCTTGGCTGATATTTTTCATAAAGGTTTGGAACAAAGCAAAATTATTATTAGAATACTTGTTTTGGAATTATTGTGAGTTTAATGAAAATAATTGATAAAAGAAGGTTATATAATTAAGAATTATCCAATATTTAACGAATAGAAATTTGTAATTTTCCAATTAAGGGGACATGGTACAGTTTACACACGAACTTTTAATTGATGGATTTTCAAAATATTTTTGGTTGCCTCCTATGTGTGTGAACTATGTAAAACAGATTTTGTGCTCTCAAAATTTCATAAAACGCTAAACATTTAATTTTTTAAGGGAAACACTTGAAACTTATGAAGTAATTTTAAAATGCTACTCCTACAACAATTTACGTCCACGCATGAAATTTGATTTACAAGTACGTCAAACAATGTATAACAAATGTTGGTATAGGTTTTGCGATAATATGATTGGTATTCGTACACAATACTTCATTTCATGAATGCTTGTTGAAAATCCTTTAAAAAATGTATAAATTCTAAATTCAATTATTTTTAAAAAATAAGAATTGCTTTCATTCAAAATTGCATACAAACTTTTGTTACATGTACTATTAGCAATAGGTAAAAAAAAAACATTCAAAACATTAGGCACAATAGAAAAAAAGCCTTAGCATTTTAAATGAAGACAAACTAGTTATTTTATCTTTCTGAGATAAGTGAATTTAAAGTTTTGATTTGCCATAGGGATGTGAATAAAAACAAACGTAAAAACTATCCTAATTTTGCGTTTCTTAAGTTTAGAGCTTTGAAATTTTGCGAGGTTATAGAGAAATGTATATAAAAATAGCTTAGGCTAAAAAAATTAGATTTGATTTTTTTTTTGACTGATTTTTGTCAACTGAATCGTACTGTGTCCTTTTAAAGTAATTGAGGGATTATGATTTGTTTCTTGACAAGTACTACGAAGTAAAAGATTCTAAATGCAGGAAATACTTATGCATCTTTGAAGATCGTGTTGTAGAATAAGGTGGTATAAACAGTTTTGTGAAAATTTAAACAGAAGGTTTTTTCCGTAATCAAACTGATCACCCATGTCTTTTTTGAAAAAGAGATATTTATATGCTTTAATATAAATGAGAAAAGCAACTCACTCACTCATCACGAGATTTCCGAAACTATTAGAACGAGAGACTTGAAATTTGGCAGTTATGTTTCTTTCATGAAGTAGAGATCCGCTAAGAAAGAGTTTATAGATGTCAACTCCAATATTGGGATAAAACAAATAGGGGCAGCTGATGAAAATTAAAATTTTGAACTTTTAGGCTTACAGACCAGAAATATTGCTAGAGTTCTGTTTAAATTCTGTTGTAGAGAAGAAACCCGCCAAGAACGGGTTTTGTGGAATTATACTCCAATGTGAGGTTGCGGTGGTTATAGAAACATCATAGATAAGATAAATTGCATTTCTTTAACTAGTAGATTTACGGCCCTGAAATTTGGCGAAAATTTTTATTTTGTTGAGTAGATTCGTTAAAAAATTTTCGCGGACTCGTAGGGGAGTATAAGGGTGTAAAAAATGAAATAAAATTCACTTTCGATATTATAAAGTCCTATTCCCTTTTCAATCAAGTGAGAGTTATAAAAATGTTTATTGCATAATCGAAAACTTAATGCTGGAATTGAAATATTTTGCGAAATATAGATATATAACTCTTTTAGATACAGATATATAACTTAAAAACAATATATAGCCATATCATGAGAAACACCTAGCAAAGTGGGCAGTTAACGGCTAGTGCTTGAATGAATCGGAAAACAAAATCACAGCACATAACCAAATATAGAAGTCCAGAAAACTGTATTTCGATTCTAGAAATATTCTGGAATTTAGTCGAATGACTTTCTTTCAATGAAAATAAAATATTCAATAATTCTAGACGATACGTGAATAGGCAGTTTAATTTAGAGAAAATGCTGTTTAAAGTATGGAAACTGTAATTGGACGTAGGTGTAAAGATAGAATGCTATATACATTTTCAAGAAGTGAAAGCCTACTTAACATCAAATTGTCTCAGTGGCGTAACGGAGATTAGTAAGCCCCCCTGCCAAGTAAAGTTTAGTTCCCCGAGCCAGATCTTACAAATGGGTTTCAAAACCATAACATCAGGCTTTGCACCCACTGAAATCCTAGGCCATCCACAATGCGTGACGTCACTGGTCTAACTCAAGTTTTAATCAATATAAAACAATAAAACTATTAAAAGAGTTTAAAAAATCACATTAATTTTAAGTTTAAAATAAAGACATTGTGTGTGTGTGACATTTTAATGGAATATCATATTTTATAAGTGGGTGATTAACTCAATTTGTGAATACCTTCTTTATTCTTTCACTACAACTGTTCTATAAATAATGAAATTTTCAACTTGCTGTATGCCTAATTTTGGAACATTGTTAGTTAAAATAGCGCTTTATTTTTATTGCGTTATAATTTGTATTATACATATTTCTGTAAGCATTTTTACTGTAATTGACTGAATATAATTATATTTAATTCAATAAAAATAAATTTTTATAGCTTTAATGAGTAACTGGTTCTCAGTTCATTATGAAGCGAATCCAATTTATTCTCAGGAGTGTCACTAAGAACTGAGTCCAATTACAGTTGAGACTAACACATTATCGACAGCACATTTTACGAGTTTGCCACCAGAAACAAGTATTAGTTCTGGCGGGAAAAGAGAAATAAAAGCGTCCATTAAAGATTTGCGAATGCAACCCTCCGTTGGTTTAATAGTAACAATTCACAAGGAATTCAAACCTCGTGCTGTTGCCATGGTAACCAGAAACTGATGACGTAAGCAGGTTTTGAGATCCGATACTATCTGCGATAAATTCTTTTTTTTTTATATATTTCAAACCATCGCATTTCAACATTACCGAGAAAGAGACAAAATCCTTTTTGGTATTGAAATGTCAAGAAAGCAGAGGTCTGACTGATAATTTAATCGCATTATTTGCTGTAACACCAGCTATGCTGAAAATCTCATTAATATTATATTTAAATAGATGGGAAAATATAAGAGTATAATTCATTGGGGAGTTTTTAAAATCTCTAGAGATATTTGTATAATTCTTCGCATTTTGTGAGGATTTTGCTTGTCATTGAGTTAGTATTAATGTAATTTGAAACGTTGCGCCACGTTAGGGTGCATATAATTCATTCCAATTATTGCTGTAACCCTAGTTTGTAAAGCTGATATTTAATAATTCATTCTTCTCTAACAAAAGAGAGAACTAGTTTAATTTATGGTTTGGTTTACTGGATTAAATATGTTCGATTTATATTCAAACAATGCTTCAATGGGAATAATATGTTCATAAGTCTTTCGCCAAATGTGGAAAAATGTTCAATTAAAACATCCGCAAATTTTTTTGAATTATTTAAGGTATTTTTAGAAGGGTTATGGTTTCTCCAAAATAAAAGGACTATATTTCTTGGCGTTCAGTTTTTCACCTAATTCATTTAGAGCAAGAGTGGACAAATAGCACCTCGCAAAGAGTTTTTGGTAGCCCGCCAAGACAGAAATATATTTGATTTTCTGACTATTTCAACATTTTCTATATATTTGGGTCGACAAATATTTGTGAGCAAAGTTTTTCTTTGCATAAAGATTGACAAGAGTAAATGCAGATGAAATTTGGATGACATTAACTTAACAGCTGTGAGGACAATTTTAACGATCAATCTCCCTTCTGATTTAAAAAAAAAACTGTAGAAAAATATCATAGGGTATATATTTGTCTCATTAAACTATTTCTAATATTAAATGTGCTTACAGTTTTTGACTGATATTGAGAGGAGCACAATTAATAAGGAAATTGGATGAAACACCCACTATTTTATCTAACATATTTATTATTTTTATGGTACAATTTCTACCTTTTCTGAGATGAAAATTAACTAATGAATGCATTCGTTTTTTATAAAGGGGGGTTGGCCCTCTCCCTGGTATCCTCCACATCCTCAATTTGGCCCTCGAAGCCAAAATAATTGCAAACATCTTATTTAGAGTAACCATAATATTACAACGATTTAAAAAATTGATATATATATATATATATATAATATCAATTTTCTAAATGTTACTACAATGTAACTTGGGTAATACATTTTTAAGAACATAAGGTTTTTAGAATTCTTTGTCTCTCCTACCAATACTGATAATAGACTGATGCTCTTTTGTAGAGGCGGAATCAAACTTCCACCCTTCACGGTCATTCTGTATTCGATTTTATATTAAATGAGAAATCAAACTATATATTTTTGTAACTCTTAGAAAGTAGGTGAACGTAATTTAATTTTATATTGGTGAATATTTTATATTACCTATATTTTATATAGGTGAAACTATTTAAAAAAAAATAAAAAAATACAATTCTTAAATATTTATGCATTTAAATTGATGAGCAAATTTTATATTAAGTAGTAGTAATGGGCTTCTCTAATTCGGTAACTCCTTATATTTTTCATGATTTTTGTTGAATTTATAATTAAGGATTGCAATACAGGGATACCGAATGCCGATATTTTGAGCCTTCTGTACAATTTTGTAATACCGGTATTCACTAGTTTAAATTCCGGTTTTTTGGTATTTACTAGAAATTTTTTAAGTTGTCTCCGCTATATGTTCAGGGATCGCCGACATAGCAAAATAGTATACCTTTTTATTTTTATATCTCACTATCAGGTGAAATTAATTAGACTGTGAATATAAAGTTGCATCGTAAAATTAAGAGAAGTGATAAAATATGTCATCCAAGGAGGCGGGCCAAAACTATACTATTACAGCTCAGACTGATACTGCACACGCACAGAATTTGTAGTCTAATGTAATATTCGTATCTGTGAAAACAAGGTTGTAGAGTTGTGAAGAAAGTGCGGGATATTTCGATGTTTTTTTAAATTAGTGAAATTGTTATTCACATTTTATTTACATATCATACAGTACAACTGATGCACTATGTTTTTTTAAGATCACATTTAAAAAATTTGTAATAGTACCACAGTCTGATTAGTGATATTTACACTTTTTTGTTTAAATAAATAAGATGTTCCTTTACTTTTCTGTTCTTTATTTACTGCTATAATTTATACGTAACAAATTATTTTTTGTGATATTTACACTCTCTAATAAAACTGGTAAATAAAACAAAGATACACCTGTGTTTTTATTTTTCTAAAATGTCTACTATAACGGTATTAAAACCGGTATCCCGGTATTAAGATCTAAAAAATACCGAATACTGGTATTGGACTTTTGGTCCGGTATTGAAATCTCTATTTATAATATATGCAGATTTTCTTTCTAAATCAGAATCATGTTTAACACATTACTTGAGAGAGAAACGTACTTTCTGTTATTTTTTTTTTAAACTTGTTACTGGAGCGCAGGCCACGTAAAAGTACATCCCTAGTAGTGAAGAGGAAATTCATTCTTTACGAGTCTTATTCGATAACTTTTCCCTTTACCACAGATAGCAAAAAACTGTTACATTTCACAAATACTAAGAGCTTTCAAAACTACTTTTTGTGAATAGACTTGAAGTTAGAATATAAGAATACAAGATAAGTGTCTTAAACTAACCAATAATGTAGGGTAGTGGGACATAAAGGGACTAAATGACTTAAGAATTTAACTGTTTTAGGGTTTGAGTATAAAAAGGTAAGCGTGAAAGATACCGACATCCTTTTTCTGGGCTTTTGTTTCGTTAGAATAGTTTGTTGGAAAAATATAACTGACACAACATTAAAAGATAACTGATCTCCCCTCCTTAGTCTTAGTGTAATTTTTTGAAAATCAAGTACATAAGCCATTAATTTAATTTCAATTAATTTGTAACTAAGGGTAAGAAATTTTAAATTACTGACCCATAAGATTCAAGTAAATTATTATTTTCCTCCAAGGGAGTTGGAGCTTCGTAAATGTAATATTAGACAGAAAAGCTACACGCTAGAATCAGCGATGAAATAAATATACCCGCATGCAATGTCTTAGGCAATAAAAATAGCAATTCTTTCAAAAAAGAGGGCTATGTTTTCTCTCTCTCGTTCAGAATACAGCTATCAAAATTCTAACTTTTAGCAATCAAATAATGTAAGATTTATCCAAATGGGATTAGTGTTTGTAATACAATTGTAAAATTTTCTAATAATATGCTGTTTTTAATGGTTTGTTTTTTGAAAATATAAAGAGTATCCATTTTTGCACTAAACATATTGTTAGGAAGTTTTAAAGTTTTTCTTGTTTTTACGTAAAATGCTAAATCAAATTTTTGAAGAATGTCATAATTATGTTTATCTATGTACATAAATTTATATTTTATAAAATTATAAATTTTTATGTTTTTTTCTAATGTATCTTATTAATAAGAATATTAAATAAATTTATATATTTATACACATATTGTTGTATAGATGTACACACTTTTAGATATACACATAAATTTTTTCTTTGAATTCTTAAAAAGAGTTAATTTTCAATTTTAGTTGCTCTTTAAAAATTACTTCTTAAAATTAGTTTATCAATAGTTCATTTCACGATAATTGACTTGAAGTAAACTATAAAGATGTACGATTTTAATGAACGGATATGAGTTAAAACCTAGTTTTATTTTAATGAAAATGAAACAGATATATGGCATATTAAACTAAAGTTAAATTGTGAGGACCTATAACATTTTTTCATCTAAAATGTAAGTAAATAACAGAAGCTGTACTGCTTTTTAAAAGTTCAACTGGGAGTTTATTTTATTAATCGCATCTGTGTAGGATATTTAGAAAGCTTCTAAGACTAAAATGAACTTTATATATACTCATCAAGTAATATGTACACATCCCCAATTATATAAATATTTGCTAAATTGTTAAATATGTTTAAATATCGATTAATAAAAACCAAAAATTATTCTTCCATACATCAAAAAGTAGCTTTTTCATACTTAACAACATTACTAGAATTTAAATGTAAAATTTATGAAAAGAGAATTCACTATATTTAAAAATATGCTGTTTTTTTAGAAATTGTCAAGATTAAAATATTTTTTTCAATTAAAAATATATTTTTTTGTTTAAAAATGAGAAGGAATTAAGTCATTTTGTTGAATTAAAAGTAACGATAGTAAAATTGATGAAGACATCTCAGTAAAAGAAATAGGTAAAAAGTGCAAAACCTCATAAAAAAAAGTCTAATAAAAACTCTCATTCAAAAGTTATATTGTCTGAAGAATTAAAAGATTTTATACATTAAAACTCGAAGAGAAAAAAAATACATTTAAATATTTTTAAAATATTGCTTTCTTAAGGAAATGTACTTTTTAAAATAAATGTTTTACTCTGAGTCTCGTTCTAATGATTGCTTTTCTTTTATTTCAGTTACCGAAAAAGAAGTTCGTCAGTGGTAAGTGAAACATTTTTATTTTGCTTTCTTTGTGTTTCTTTGAAATATCTGTAAAAATATTTTTTGAATGTATATTTGAAATGTATGTAAGTATTAATATTTCTTGTAAAATCAAGTGTTTCTTTTATTTACCGAGAATAATATTTATTTACGGTTTTATACCCTTAGGTTTTTAATCTAGGTGTTAAAAATTCTAGTTGTTGAAATGTGTTTTCTAAACAAAGTTATTTTAGGGTTGTTAGTTTTTAAAATTTATCTAACAAATCATAGACAAATAATTTTGAATGAAAATTATATTTATGTTCAAATATTTGATAAAAACTATCTCCTTATAAAAAAATAAACTTCGTATTTACATTCAGTCTTCATTCAAATGTATGAGAATTCTTCACAGGATAATAAACACGTATATACATACCTACAATTGAAAAAATGTTGTTTTTTTAAATTATATTATCCATAAAAGTAACATCAGTTCTATTTTACAATTTTTTTGTCAATGACTGAGCATTCCGGTTGAAACTCTCCAGGAGTTTCTTGCAATGTCTTTCAAAAAGTGATTCACATGTATCTGCCACTTGCACCAGCATTACTAATTACATATTTTTTATTTGTTCCTTAACGAATTACGATAGTGCATATTAGCACTAAAAATAGTTAAAGTGATAATTGTTACTGAAAACATCCTCAAAGAATATAAATTTTTTGTAGTGAGTACTAGAAGCGTTTCCCTGAAAACTATGAAAACCATTCATTCTGGGTGATATAGTATGTAAAACATCAACATCGGATCGAGACATTCTTTTATATCATTATCTTAATTTGATCAAATCCTTAAGGGATATGATCACTTGACGGTAGACGGTAAAATAACGTCTCTTCTAGTTGATTTCCCTGATAAAAGTAAGGGATTTGAACAAATCCTAGAGCTGTTTCAGTGAAATAATGAAATATTACTTTCAAGAGTTTAAAAATGTTTATTTAACAAATATGGTGCATTATTAAATCTATAAGTAAGTAATACAACAATAGTCAATGTAATACAAATTATTTATTCGAAACTAATTAACAAATAATTAGAAAATTAGGCTATTATATTTTTACGTATAACATCTTTCCTCTCGGTAGCTTACGCACTAAAATATCAATCCCTATGTTAATCCTATGGTATCATTTTATCAAAGATATGGGGTTGATATTTAGGGGATCGATAGTGCTACCTGTATGGTTAGGAAATACAAAGACTCCACCTCTACAGGTTTTTGCATTTTACCAATGTAAATCCTAACTAGTTCATTTCATCATTTCACTGAAACAGTTCAGGGATTTGATAAAATCACTTACTTTCATCAGGGAAATGACCTTGAAGGGACATTATTTTAACATCTCCCGTCAATTGATTATCTCCCTGAGGGATTTCATAAAATTCCTAATTTTGCCATTTCCCTGGGACATATCGATTGATTGGTCAAATTACCATTCAAGCAGTTTTGATTTGTATACATATGTCCACAGCTGAATTGAACATTGCAGCTTATATATAGCAATACAGACTGCTAAAACTCGGCTGGAGGGTTTGTAGACAATGCTAGCACTTCCGAAGGATTCGCATGATGAATTCAAGAAGGGAATGTATGGTGGGATAATATAGTTATTTTCTGACGTAAAATACTTTGTAATTCAGAGATTTTGTTCTAAAATCGTGAGATGGAGCAAAAGAGTATCTTTTATAAAGCACCACATCAATTCAATACAACTAGTGGTAAGAGGCTGGATGGCCCACGTTTTTTTAGATGTTAAAATTAAATTTATTATAACAAAATTGAGAGAATTTTATAGTTACAAAAGGAAAATAAAAAGCAAAGCTTTTGTATACTCCAAGAGATGGAAGCTCAGATAGTTTACGATGGCAATTCTACATATTTTTCTATGAGTTTTAAAGAAAAATCTATCAAAATTGGCGCGCGTCTCTTTAAATAGTGAACCTGTTCACGCCCATTTCCCAGGGCTGCACACTCTACTGTCTTCCAAGCTGAGTCTCTGATTGGGTGTTCCTAATCGCGCAAAGTTACATTTTATTAAATTTATGGTTCAACCAATCCGAGTGGTGCGAGACGGATGATGGAATAATAACGGCTTTCGAAAACTACCTGTGGAGCTACGTTTTAAAATGTTTTTGAATGTATTCCAAAGCTTAGTGCTAAGACTTGGATATCAATAATCTAAAATTGTATACATAACCTTATACTATCATGTGAAATACCCATCGAAGCGGGTGGTTAATAGCTAATATAAAATAAATTTAATGTGACTGCATAAAATACAATTTCTTTTTGTGGAAATTTGTATAAAAATTAGAATTTCTCCAATTGCTACGATACTGGACTATGGAACTTTGTATTATATTCTAAATCCTAATCATATTTTATATGTGGTTACAATATTTAATATCCTTGAGGTACCATTTTATATCATCGTGACATTTTTTTCAATTGATAGAGAAATAAAAAATTTAAGTAAATTGGAAGTATTTTATATGCCCTTTTTAATGAAATTTGTGTATTTGATACAGGGACATAAGTGTAACAAGTGTTTAAATGTTGAATCATTCAAAATACTTGTTGTAATTTTCAAACACTTTTTTTGTGATTATATGTATTCACAGTAATAAAAAAAATACCCTCTACATTATGGGGCATCCACGAAACAATTCTGAAAATTCATTATATCAAATTAAAACTCTCAGTGATTTAAAGCATAAATTGTTTTACATGTGTTCATACATACTTAATCATGGGGTTGAGAAAAACATTTATGTTAACGGACCACGTATCACATTAATCTTCTACATAATATATGAGCAATACAGATAAAAGCCGTCTTAGAAAGTTTCGAGTGCTCTCACTTCAGTTCTGTTGCTTTAGAACATGTCACGTAGCGTCTGGAGCTTTTATATATAAAGATGATGGATTATCTTTGGCAAAGCACGCTTCATAAACAATACCTAAGCACAAGACGTATATGTTGTGACACGTATCTCTATCATCTTAGATTGCATTGCATATTTGTTAAATAAAAATGGACTTTTAGTAGTTTATTTGAAAAATATGATAAAATGAAAACATATTTGACGTTAGAAATGTGTAAGATTTAACCAATTATGTGGTTCTTCATTATAGGGATTAAATATTTTTTTTTTACAAATTTACATCTAATTAATTGAATAGATTCGCCATTTTGTAAAACATACTTCCCTTTATTTCTGAGGTATAATTTCCTCAACTTTACCCAAAGGTTTCTTTAGCTTCAGGATTTTCTTTCTATATAAAAGAGTATTTTATTGTTTTATTGTAAGGTTTCTCTAACAAAAGAAATAACACTATAAGATCCAAAGTTCTACGGTAACATGGTATTTTAATGTAAGTAACGCGCAAAATTGAATCATCACACAATATTTAATAACTCCTGTAGCTTTAGGAAATTATTTTTGAAGTTTATTTATGAGTAAAACTCTTTTGTTTCGTCTTTTTTCTTTCTTTTTGTTTCCCCCTCCAAAATTGAAAAATACTACTTCATTCAAAAGCTTTTGTGCAAGAAAAATGTCACCTTTATAAAATTTGTTTTACAAAATTCACCCTCTTTAACACTTAAATAATTTTTTAAACTGAATTATATATTTTCAGATTGGCTTAACATTTATTTTGAGAAACTATGCTACAATTCTTGTGCATATAATTGAGTATTATACTTTGTTTATACTTAAAAACCATGAACCTGTAGGTATGATTTAATAGTTCAGACAACAATATTTAGTGAAGGAGAAATGAATTAACGCCTCTAATAATTTTTAAATTTCAAAATCTTTTACATATACAAAGTAAAAAGAAAATCGTTTAAATACGTCATAAAGAGCAAAGCTTGAAATTAAAATGAAGCAGAGTAATTGTCTCAATTTATTTTTCAGCCATAATAGGGTGAAATCATTTTCAAGCTAATAGCCTTCATTTGGTACTCAATTAATTCACTTTCTGACACTTTCGATAACAAGATTGCAACTGGAGCATATATAATCACGACGGTTATATGGTCACGTAGTTTTCTATACAATAGAAGCAAACAGAAAAGATTGTATTATAAATACTTATGATCTTATTACATTGTGTATGAGTTGAAGTTTTAATATTAATTGGATTGGAAAGTACGCTTCTGAAAATTTATAATCAACAGCTTAAGTCCATGGGTAGGTCAATTAGCTAGCATAGATGGGTATAATTCATAAAAGTAAATAATTATAAACATTTTTTCAATGCATAAGTCTCATGGAAACCACTCATTAGATCCAATAATATAATTAGTAAATTACTTTGAATAGTTAGTGGCAATATAAACGTAAATTAAAAAGGCAAAAGTTGAATATTTTTCTCCAAATAATAGGTTGATGTGTATGAAATACCAGATTTTTAAGTGAATGTATAAAACTTTGCAATCCTTTTTCCAAAAGATGTTCCATTTGCTTCAATACCCCTTTTTGTACGAGATTTTAAAGCATAGATGCATGTCTTAAGAAAATTCTTATATTAAGAATCAATAAAATCTGATATGGAAATTTTCTAGGTTCTCTTCATTTTCATACCATTTTGCTCCTAAAAACTATTCTAAATGTTTAAAAATTGAAAATCTATTGGCAGAAGACCCGGAGAATAAGTTAGGTGCTGCAAAATTTCATATTTCAATCCATTCAGTTTCGCAATGGTTTTGCACAACATGCGACCGAGTATATTGCCATGGAGAAATATTGGGCCATGCAGATTAAACAGTGATGGGTGAAACATTTTCAGTTTTCCATGCACTTTATCTATTTGCTGGTACTATAATAGTTACAGTTGAATTCGTTTCTCAAACACTGTTTTCATATTTGGATTCATTTCCACATATGACAAATTGGAACAGTTTTGAGAAAAACTTCTTCGTTGAAATGTGACTCGGACAAAGAACGAGGCGACTATACACGATGTTATGCCAAAAACAAAGTCATGGCGAAAACATGAAGACTAACGTTCACACCTAAACAAAATCTGACATTTCATATGCAGCAACGTAATATTTTATAGGGATGAGTTCAAAGAAAAGACCTATTTGATTCTAATTCCAGATCAAGACACTCTCATACGCAATGCTATATATAAAATCATTGAAGATAAATGGAAAGTTTGGACATGTCAGAAATTGATCACATTATAGAATTATTGGTGCTAGAAAGCTATAAATATTATTGAAAAATGGGATAGGTGTCAATACTCTATTTTGATCTCTCAAATAACCACACCTTTTAATATATTAAAAGCATCACTATATCTCTCAAATGTACCACCATTTTGATATAAATTTTACATAAAAGTTTTCCTTTACGATAAAATTTTGACAACTTTTCCTTTTTTTTAATATATGTAGCTATGATAAATTTCTAACCTTTTTGAAAGTTCTATAAATTTGATTGCTTTGTATGACGATAAGCTATCGCTTTTGTAATTACAAAATCTAATTTTAAATTTAGCTACTTGATAGTTTTTATATGCTGCTAATAAGGTACATGAAAAAGTCCTGCGAAAAAAAAACATTGTAAAATCTGTGTACGAAAAAGTTTTTAACCTTTATTACATAATGTTTTTAAGTTAGTCAATATGAAGTGCTACAATTCTTGTAAATTGAATTCCATATTACATTCTAAATTTTTATACATGCATTTTTTTCACTATCGTATAATGTAAAAACATGATAATTCAATTAAATTTAGATAAGGAGAGAGAAATGTAACGATGCTAGGGAAAATTTTTTGATTAAAAGAATAAAGTATATGTGTTTAATTCTCGTTTTCAACAATAAAAACTCTGTTGTACTTGAGCTATTTAATAAATTATCAGGCTGTAACTTTAAATATACAAATAAATTTAGAAAGTATTTTCAAAATCTTCCTGTTACAGAATTTTCTTAAAACTTTCTTCTTGAAGAAAGATATGGCAACTGAGAAGTCGATAAATCCAAGATAGATTTTCTATCAAATAACTTTGAATACCCTATCCAGCTGGGTGACGTAGTTGGTTTATCGCTGGCCTTGTACGCCTAAGGCTGCAAGTTCGACCTCGGAAGAAGTTGGTTCATTATCATAATGCAGAAAAGCGACAGCGTCCATGTTGTATGATTATATGATATGTAATTGATTCTTTGAGAGCCTTTTTCCCTTGGGTGCTCTCTCGGCCAAATTAAATTCCTGGTGCAATATCGAATCGTGTCAGAGCTCATGTGCCTCCCTTTGGAGAGGAAATCGAGCGTCAAAATTACACTGTGGTAGTTGGTATACCACCTATATGGTGCCTTACTAAAAAGTGATAACTCCTCGGGAATGTAATGGGTCTGAAATAGAAAACACCAATACGCAGTCTCCTTAAAAAACCTTGAATGTATGGATTATTGATGAATGATTTTGAAAAAAATCCTTCATCAATAACCCATACATTCAAAGTGATTAATGATAATGATTTTGTATTAGAATTTATGCACATAATTTAACTATATATAAAATTTAGTATTTTTATTTAAGGGCTTACATGACCCTCTTAACTACAGGATCCGCACACTCGAAAAAATATCCTTCTTCAAACCAATGCAACTTAGCAATAAAATGAAACAATAACTTGAAAATTTTACCACATGATAATCATACATATATACATTACTTCTCAAAATTTCAGAGAATTTGAGAAAAAATTTAAAAAGTTATAAAGAAATAAACATTGGACAATTTTTCAAAAATATAAAAAAATAGTATTTAACAACGCGCAGGATTCTGAAGTACAAAATTGATCACAATTAATTTTATTACAAAATTAATTACTAACTTTTAAAAAATTTAAAGGAAAAAAAATAATGCAAATACAAAGAAAATTTTAAAATTTTAAGCATAAAATTAATTAAAATTCAAATAAAAAAATTTATTAACTTTTTTTTTTTGAAAATTCATGTACAAGTTATGAAGAGCCTTATATTTTGAACATGTACATAAAATTTTAAATTGATACAGTAAATAGTTTCTGAGAAATCCTGTGTGGAAGCTAAAATTTTTTGTTTTGCGAAAAATGAAGTTAAAGATAAGAAAAATACAGGGTTTTTCATTAAAGTTTCACTACTTATTTCTCAATAACTTCGGAAGCTTTCACAGTATCTACACAATTTTGATACCGAAATGCTCAGAAATAATAAGGCTGTAATATAATTTTTTTTTAAAAAATTGAAAAGTTTGCAATGTAAGAGTCCTGTGATCCCTTGGCAAAATTTCAGTTAGTTACTCTGTTTGTGTGCGACTCTTAAAGAAACAAACAAAAAATATTTGTTAAGGAATTAAAATTTAATTTAGAAGCTCTTTTTTTGCAACGGAATAATAATTCTGATATTAAATAACATTTGTAAAAAAAAAATTATGTATCATTCGATATGTATCATTTTATTATTGATACCATAGTTATAAAATGAATAATATAATTAATGTTACTTAAGAGTATCTTACTTTTTCTGTAACATAATAATTTACAATCAATCGACGTGCGATTGGTGCGTTTAACTGGCATTGCCAAGTGTAACAGAATTAAAAAGTGGAACTATTGCCTACATTCAATTTTTCTTGGAAATAAATTTAACGGCAATGTTTCACTGAAATAAAAATAGTTTAAATAAATTTTACTGAACGACTTTTTCTCGCTTCAGAAAATGCATTATTGTTCATCGAGGAAAAATAAATGAAATCCTCGTTTGCTTATTCATTTTAAGTTGTCAACATTTCTCACCTAAACAGACATCTTGTCTTTTTTTCCAAAAAAAATTCAATGAAATGTCACTTAAGAAAACGTGAAGATTGATTAATGAATAAAGTTTAGTTTTTATAAAAAGGAAAAAAAATCAAAATGGAGTCGTAAATGGAAGTTGGAATAAAATATTCCGGTTGGTACGAAAAAGGGAGAAGAAATGCAATACGCCTTTTTGACAACGGGTGTCAGACTCTCTTCGCCATGATAACTGTCTTTACCATCAGGATATCACCAACTTCCTTTTTATATATCTAAAAAGATTCTTCTAATAGTAAGGGTTTCGGAAGATGTGTCAGAGAACTATTTCCGTTCAACAGATCCAAATCTTTATACTCATATTATATTAAATTTTTTCTTCAATTTTTGAATTCAAGTTTTGATGGCACTTTCCCTTTATTGGAAACGGAATGGGGGAATTTTTTTTTTCCAAACCCGGCAATAATCCCTTCTTTCCAGAACCTATGCAAAACATTTTTGAATGCATTATATCAAGAAAATATAAGCCTCTTATGGGTTTCTTATAGATTTACATAAGGAACACATTTTCTGTATATAATGAAAGTGAAGAATTGGTAAGGGTAATTTATGTTTACGCTATCTTTTAAGCAATTGTATTGGAGAATTTTTAGGATTTAACATATAATGAAAAGGGGAAAAATATTTTCCGGAATTTCTTAGATAGAATATTTGTTTGGAAGTTTTCGTAGAAATGCAAAAATAACGAATTAGTTTTTCTAGAATATTTAAAGATTTTTTTTGTCTGAGAGTAAAAATATTAAACATACATAGATTAAAATAGTAAAGGTTTTTACTATTATTGTTCTAAACCGTGACTTAAAAAAAGATTTTAAATTGATAATTTTTTGGATATTTAGTGTCGATTAAATTAGCATATACATATAAAACTGTTTCAAAACTATTATTACAGACAAAGTTATTTAAATGCAATTTTTCCTCAAAAACAGTAATGAAGGACATATTTTCAAAACGTTTTCCTTTTTTTAAAATGCTTCTATATTATTTTGCCTATTTAGAGCAAGAACTTCTAAACTAAGATTTTTGAAATTTATATTTTAGGAGTGGATTCATTCATATTTAATACATCAGAGTAAAGAAATTTTTAATAAAAAAAATGCCGGGTATTTTTTCGATTGTAACGTGAATTTTTCAAAAAATTTAGTTCAACCCCGATATAGAAGTCCTAGTTATAAATAGGCAAAATATTATTATATAAAGAGATTATATTATGTCATTAATTATTATTTTCATATAAAAAATGTTTGAAAGTTTCAATTTTTCTTCTTTTGTGTCAAAAAATTACATTTAAATTATTTTTCTTGTCATAATATTAAAACTATTTTACATTATAATTATAAATATATGTTATAATTCAACTTATACTAAATATCAAAACATTATTCATCTAATATATAAATTTTGTAATGAAACAGATAATGATAAATCTGAAGGTTAAAACACTTTAACTATTTGCTGTTATACAGAACATACACACTAAATTTCAATCTCAAATTCAGTTTCAAAACTTTTTTTGAGCAATCAATGTCCCCGTTTTAGAATTTAAAAAAGAAATGCATTTCAAGTAAAACGCATTTTAAAGTATGACATCTTGCTTCAAGTTGAAGCATCTGCTTAAAAACAATTGTATTTTTTTCCCTAGGAAATCGAAAATAAGAAACTTGGCAAGCTAAAAAGATGGCCTATATAGTAAAATCATAACAATAATTGTCAATTTTTGGCAAAACTCACAGTTTTAGAGTAGTCGGATACCTTAAACGCTTTTTTTAATCAGTTCTGAAAGATGTCACTCCTTAAAGATTTATTGAAGTAATATATATATATATATATATATATATAAATAAATCAAGTTTCAAAAATCACCATGTAAAAGAAATGTTTTATTACTAAATACAGAAATCGATAACAGTGCATCATAATAAATATTTTTTTATGATAAATCTTAAGGAATTTATTATATAATAATATATTATTCAAACTCTATGTTCTTTTGGCCTAATTAATGTGGTTCTACTTTGATACTTAAAATTCATTTTTGTATCATTTTAAAATAATGGTAATTGAGAAAAAATAACAATAAAATGAAGAAATCCGTCTTTTGAGAGATTATTTAAGAAGAGTATCTAAAATTTTCTTGAGAAAAAGGAAATGCGATATTTATATAGAAATTACTTGAAGAATGCAATTTTTCAATAAAAATTCAAATATTTCATATGTTAGTTACTTTTCAGATTTTTTAACCTAAGAATGTAATTTTCAATCTATATTTATGTATACACATTGGTTTTTACTTTAATTATATTTTACAGAATGAAACTTATCCTCTTTCTTATATGAAGCATGATTTAATAAATATAAAATACTGAACAATTTATTTCCCCATTCTAAAATAATTCATTAATTATTTTTAGACCAATTTGTGAAATGGCTTTCTCAACAATTTTGTGGTTAAGCGAAAAATAACTCACAAATTCTAGTTAGAACGATTTATCTTAGAGTGTAATCTTAAAATATTAATGACTTTCATCTGGTTTAAATGCGAGTCTATTTATTACGAACAATAAAAATTGTTTGAAATTTTGTATAGATCTCCCTTATTTGCTGTATGAAATGTGTTAGTTACTAAGTTTCTGAAATTAAAATAAAATTCTTAGTAGTAAACATGTTAATAATTTAATTTATAAATGACAAGTCACTAAATAACTTCATTAATATTTTTAAGGTAAATGTCATGAGAAATTACATAAAGATAGATGTTATATAAATATCAATCGTCCCAAAGATTAATTTAAATATATATTAAGTATTTTATTTGTTCAGTACGACGTAAAGCAAAATTTGTAAATAGAAGGAAACTTTCCCATATGTTGCCAAATAATGTTTGGTAAAAGATGTAATTTGAATTAAAGGATACATTTGTTTTAAGTTATACATTTTTTTTATTTAGATTTTTCTGGGAACATATATTGAATACAATAGTTTTTATAAATAAATTACACTACGCCTTTTGTAGAGCAGTGTTAAGAAATTGCATGAATGGAAATACAGAATTATAAAAAATTTTGATATATATCGATCAGAATTTTCCAATTAAGTACAAAATGGAAATTACATGAATTTTATAATACTAAATTACATTCCAAAATATCAATGACGAATATAAAAAATAAAATTCCAACGTTTTCATACAAAATTAAAAAATTTTAAAGATAAAAATTTATAAAATATCCAACCGCAACCTCGAACTTGGGACGGATAATTGGGGTTAAACTATTTTGATGGCGCCAGCCTTCCCCCTGCGGCATTTGGCAAGTTAATCTGGAAATATGCAATTCTCAAAAATTTTAAATTTGGAAAGTTAATACTTAAAAAAATTAAACTATTCGCCAGCGCATTCTGAAAGCTATTATAACATAAAAATGTTGAAATTCTAAAACAATTAAGTGTATAATATAAATGAACAATCAAAAACACCAAAGATGATGCCCCCATCTTTAAATTAGTCGCATAGAAAGAAAAAATACCTAAAACCCGAAACTTCAAATTAAGACAACCCAGTATATCCACAAATGAATTACCTCAAAACATCAACAAACATAGCGTAAATCATCAAAAACTCATCTAAGAGCATCTAATTAATACTTTAAATTAAATAATGGTATTCATAATTTTTGAACAATTTTTCATATTTCCTACAACAATCACAACTCCTGTATTGCTCATAGCTAATACCATATTAATCCAAATGATTCATATTCTCGCACTAGAGTTTAAATATTTGGTATTAGATGCAAACCAGATTGCAAGCAAAAAAGTTGTTTGATTGGTCATGAAATTTATATAGTTAAACGTATTACATTTTGTTAATTGCTTTTTATAATACAGGTTTTCTGAAAAATGCACAACTTAAAATAATGGTCAAGGCAAATTATTAGCTAGAAGGGGCAATTATTTTTAAAAAATGTAATGTGAATTCATATTTGCAATTTGAAATAAAGCATGTGAAATGAATATATTTACAAAAATGGTTTTAATTTTTGTGCAATTTAGAAACAAAACATATATTTATGTAATTAAAATTTGCTTACTTATATAAAAAAAATAGTAAATAAAATATGTTTCTTTATAAAATATATATAACGTTCTAATAGAAATACTTTTCTAATGTCTAACCTAATCTAACACTAAAATGTATAATTTTTTTTCTTAAAAATCAGTTATCACATTAATTCATTCTTTGTGAGAAGAACATTTGGCACAGATATCTTTAGAAATTTTCAGAAGTACTAAATCGATTCATTTTTCGAAAAATATTCCTAACATTGAAGACTATTAGAGATGCTTCGAGATTCTTGGCACTGATTACGGCAAAATTTACTGATAGGATACAAAATAGTTCGGATATTAATGACACTCATAAAATGAAAATTTACTGTTCTCCCAGTCTATTAATGTCAACTAACCTATTTTATAGCTCATCAATTAATTTGAGACAAGATTTCCTCGCATAGAGAACCAAGTTACTTGAATTACAATTTGTAATGGATAATAATCGTAAAATTTCCTATACGGCAGCTTTGGTTTTTTTAAATAAGTATTTATTTCCCAACTTAGTATTATTTGATTGAACTTTACCCGTTTGAACAGTAGCGATTCATTTGAGAAAAAGTCAGAATTCACGTGAGGAAAAAACTTTATTCATACTTAAAAAGTAATACAAGGGATTTATTTTGAAAACTTTGTAGTAAATTAGAATTTAATTTGTCTGTTGGTAATGATAGTTAAATTGATTTAAATTACCTTTTTACTAGGGATGTTTTTTCTGAACCTTTAAAATCTGCTTAAAGCGTATGGTTGCCTTTTAGCAAAATGAAAGATGCTATGCTGATTGGTGTTGATGTATAAAAAATCGTACAAAATATAAGTTTTTTGTTAATAGTGTCTTTTTTTTTTGTTTCTCTTTTTACACGAAAAAGATATCCGACTACTTGCGACAACTTTTTTTTTTTAAAAAAAAAAGAGAGATGTGAGTTTTTTGTAGTTTTTATACTTGTTTAGTACATTTTAAGAAAAATAGGCTAAAATTAAAAAAGAGAAAAATAAATTATTATTACTAAAATGGAAACAAGTGGGTAAAAATTAACAAAAAAATTACATAAACGGAGCCCTTACTGTAACAAAAGTTTATGAACTAATTTTCAATTTTTCAATTACGATGTGTTATTTGTTTATGAAATGACCTTCAGGAAAAGAGAAAATTTAATTTGATCAAAAGCTAGGGCCTTTTATCTTAATTATGTGAAATTACTTAAAAAACAGTGATTATATTAACGCAAGGGATTGTAAATTTTCTAACAAAGCAGTGATTGATAAATCTGAAGGTTAAAACACTTCTACTATTATACAGAATATGCACAAAAAAGTTTCAGTTAATTTTTTTCAAAATCTTTTGAGCAGTAGCTGTCCCCGCGCATTTGAGCATTTTCAAAAAGAAAAAAAAATGGAGTAAAACGCATTTTAATGCATGTACAGTTGCTTAAAGTAGTGGCATAGGTTTTTACTAAAACACTTGTAGTTTTTATTTTAGTGAATGGAAAATAATAAGCTTGGTATTTTTACAAAGTTAATAAGATGGCCTATAAAATTAAATCATAAAAAAAATTGCGGATTTTAGGCAAAATTCACGATTTCAGGATAATTGTATACCTTAATGCGTATAAGTGCCTTTTAGCCAAATGAAAGGAGATATCCTGATTGGTGTTGATGAATTAAAAAATCGTACAAAATATAAGTTCATTCTTAATAGTGCCATTTTTTGTTTTTCTTTTCAGACGCGAAATTAACATTTTCATTTCACTTTAATTATGACAGCATGATCGGTAAATTGTGTATTTTGACAATAACTCTATTTCGTTTCATGTAAAATGCCTAGATGTGTAGAGTTTTTTCTTTAGGCCGTTAAGCTACAATACCAAAAATCATTAGTAAAATGTTTGCAAAATGCACATTCAGTACAATTTCTAACTCAAAAATAAGGCTCAACAAGAAAAACAAATACTCACGTTTTTCTAATAATCATAGTAGCATCGACATTTTGAACTTCTATCTTTCGCTACTTCTATTTGCTGTTCTATATACGATGAAAAGTATATAGTATCAAATTATTAAGGGAAATGTGGGATATCTTATTTATTATTACTACTAGTGGTAGCGGTGGGTATACCCTGTATAACTAACTGTGGTCCGACCCCCATTGTACAAATTATACAACTGTGTTCATACTCATTGCTCAAGTGGTAAAACTGTAATTTACAAGTATTATGTAGTTCTATTTATTTTCTCTTTCCTCAAAATCAATTCTTGGCGCTCTTCAATTAAATTCATCACTGAAGCTGCATTGTCCAACACTTCATTGATGAAGTTCTCAGATTTTGATGAACCCGCAGCACTTGCAGATTCCTGGAAAATTGAGTATTTAGTTGCATTGATTATTGATAAGTCTTCGAATAAGACAATGCCTTTCTCCTCACGCAGCGATTCCAGTCCAGACAATCATCGCAATATTTTTCTGCGAGAGCTTGCAATAATGGGCTATCGCAACCGTATTAGTGACTTATGAAACGAAGCACGGTTGCCAATTCAGTGCGCACGATATGTGCGAAATCGGGGTTGCCAACTTGGCGAGTTATCTTGCGATGGTACGCAATAAATTTATTACATGATCACGAAGACATTTTTATATATAGAGAGAAAAGTTACATACTTTAAAAGGGGCTTAAAAATGTGTAGTGAAGATTTCTAAAGATTGAATTTAAAGTCAGGAAAACGTTTTTCATATCTCGTAGAATTTTATAATTTGGTTTGCAATTATTTTAACGATGTCATATGAAAATTTTTTAAGAATTTCGAAGAATGAGCTACATTTAAATATATAACAAAAATCGCTTGAATTTATTCATTCAGAGAGAAGAGAAGATTCAATTTATATTTATGTTACATTAAGATCGTATTGAAAGCATATTACTATATTTCCCCATAAACACCAAAAAAAAACTTAGTTCCACGTTATTTAGAATGAAATTTTATAAAATAAACGGAAATTCTATTTTTTCA
The DNA here is from genome assembly GCA_019973955.1 of Trichonephila inaurata madagascariensis. Lineage (NCBI taxonomy): Eukaryota > Metazoa > Arthropoda > Arachnida > Araneae > Nephilidae > Trichonephila > Trichonephila inaurata. Next base: position 33,644 of record BMAV01006826.1, read on the forward strand.
GCCAGCCCGTTACTTTCCTAAAATTTCCTTCTCACCGTAGTGCTCATTGGATTTCTTCCCCGCCAGACTGTCTCCTCTGTTCTTTTTTGTCTTTCTTTCCACTTGACCATCTCTAGTCTTCCCCATTGTTTTTGCTGGTCGTAACTCACCACTTTGGTCAAGTCTCTCCTCTAAACATTATTCAATGCTGCAAGGTATCTATGTTGAACAAAAAGGAAAACATAAAGTGCATCACTGTAGGGTGCTTTTTTACTTATTCGTAATCACTCTAATTTGATTTCCCATGTCTTGTACGAAGTATATATATATATATATATATATATATATATATATTATTTTAATCATGGATGTGTTAGAAATACAATCATAACCTACAGTTACATTTCGGACTTTCTTTGCATTTATGTGCAATACTGGCACATATAGAATCTTAATAAGTTCAACTGATGAGTTTTAGTTAGGATTCGAAGAAATTTATTTATATATACTACCCAAACATCATTGAGGAACTGCGATTCTCTAAAACACTTTTCACTACAATCTTATTTTGTTTTGATAATTATAGCTATTTAGATCATCGTTTAACTGCCTTACAACACAAAATAATGAATTTGCTTCATAAGCATATGCTTGTATATTAAAGTGGATCATAAAGTTTTTTTTTTTTTAAACTTTCAGTACTTATCTGTGTAGAAATAATGTTCATTGGTAAAAATAGATGAAGAGAAAAATAAAATAAAAAAATAATTTTTAGGTTAAGTACTGCCACACACATACACACAAAGGGGAATGAAGTTTCAGTATTTGTGCTTTTTTTATAGTGAAAAATCAAAGTAGATTTTTTAGAAGAAAAACAGGTATTTTTAGTACATTATAACAATTATTGCAATGAAAGAACACTACTAAATTGTTGCATGGAAAACATTAGGTACATTTAATAGCTTCTTTAGTATTAGATTTATGTAAAAAAAAATGCTACTAGGGAAATTGCCTTGTACGATGAAGCGGAAAACGATAAACTGTAACCACTTTGATTATATGGTGTGGGGAGAGTGCCTGGGTTATAAAATATTAATATTTACATTGTACTATTAACAACTCAGTACTCACATAACAATAATCATAACTATGGATTATTAATTTTGTAGAAAAATATTTCCAGTACAAAATCATCTAACCCAAATTCTTTCTTTGGGTGTATTTTTTTTTTTGAAAATTGAACCCCATTGTGGACAATATTCATTATCATTGGCTCAACAACCCTGGGTGGGCCTAACCTTTTCCAGAATATTTTCGCAAGTAGTTCTTCATACCCTTATATGTAGTCCTGAAATTAATGTTATTGGAGTCTATTCATAGGTTTTGGTAGTCCTCTGGTTCTACTACCCATAGGTTTATCTTTGAAGTACTCATTTGTTGAGCTAGTAGTATTTAAGCGACAAATATAGACTGCAAACATGATTTCGCCTAATTGGATGAATTTTATTACATGAATGTCCATACAAACTTTGTAAATTTCAGTACGTGCTATTTTCTATAAAATTCACTCTCTAACCGTTCAGAACCATTATTGCATATATGTGATAACTTCAGGAAACATGGTATCACATGTGGTATTGCGTTTTCTTTTTCGTGCGTGATCACACCAGTATGATATGAATTTGGAACGTGGGGAATTTGGAATGATTCTAAACTATAAAATACGGCGTATTTTATTTAAGTAATGATTTTATATGGATTTTTCAACCGGGAAGAAATGCACTCGGTATGTAAAAATTAGTAGTCACCCTTTTTTTTAAAAAAATTATTTTTATTGTACACTATAACAATGCAATGAATATTTTAATTAAGAGAAAGTAAGACTTTTATGAAATTATCATAGTTTTTGTATAGATTTAACAATTCTGGGCATTATATAGAAACGTTATAAAACCAACTAAATCCTTATTTTTTTAAAATTATTTGACATAGAAATTTGCAATATAAAATATTTCTGTATTCATATAAAGAGAAAAACTTGTTATCACATTAATCATTGATAATTATATTTTGTAAAATTATTAAATTCATAGATACCCTTGTAACTTTGTATATTTCACAATTGTTTTTTTTTCAACTATGTAAGTAAAAAAAAAATTGGCTCAGGCCTCATAACGTGAAGTCTTAATTGATCCTCTAAGTCAGCGATACTCAATCTGCAGCCCACCGAGTCTTTAAGTGGCCCGGTCAAGACCCATTGATCTGAGAAATTTACTTATTTAAGAACATTGTATTAAAAATTAGGTGGGAAATATTCTTTTTCAAGGAATCGAATATATTAATTCTTTTTGCTGTCGGTGTCGTATGGGTATAAATTGATATTCTTTTTTCTGTTTGGAATGGTTGCATTTAGTGATAACAGACAACAGTGGAGTAGAAACAATTTTGTAGGATGAACTAATTTTTAACAATCTTTCATATCTCGCAGGCGAAAAATATTCGATAAAAATTGATCGTTTCAAGACAATTGGGAAGTTGATTATTTTGTAGATGAAAACAATGATCAGTACTGGTTTGATTTGTGACGGAAGTGCTGTATTTAAAAATTACCATTAAACAGGAATCATTCATGACACTTTTCCTTGAAGATCTCTTGCAAGAGGTGATGAATAGGCTTTCTTGAATAATCTTTTCTGCAGTAACAGTGTTTCGTCAGTTGTAATATCACAGCGGTAACAAAGACATATCCTATGAAATTTGTTATATTAGTGGTAATCATATGAAATCGCTTAGTTATGCAAAAATTGTGATGGAGGGTTTCTTAAATGCTTCTAATTTAGTGTTAGTAACAAAAATAAAAAAATATATATAAAAAATAATGATTAATAAAAAAGCAAAACAGGTGTTATAATATTTTGATCAATTTCCCACTTTTTTAAATTTCCAATGTTATCTTGGTCTTAAAGAATTTCTCCCCACCCCTCTCTTCCATTGATCCTCATATTGCGGCCCGCGTGAAATAACTAACATATGTATGCAGCCCGCGTGAAAAAGCTGACATAGGTTTGCAACCCATCAGAAAAAAATTTGAGTACCCCTATTCTAAGTGATCATATCTAGTAGTGTTCCCATGTTACACTACGTGGCGTTCTAACATATGAAATGTACAATTGCCTATTCCCACAAGCAGTCATTGAAGCATGCATACATTCATGCCGTTCATTGTATAATTTCATTGATTTACAAACTTTTGTAATCTGTATAATTAAATATTAATTAATACAAGTGCTAGCTTTTATGAAGACCTCACAAGAAACTCATTAGGGGGGTGCTGGTTCCTCACCTCTGCTCTGTACCATTGAACATATTTCCCACTTAGGTAGGATTCGAATAATAATTTTTCCATCCATATAACCAGGTGCTTCTAAAAGTTGGAGTGTTTGCGACCCAACACATTCAATCATAATTTTCATCGCACCCCCCTCATACAATAACAATGTATTGAATTGAGTAATAATATACTTTGACGCTAAAACTACAATATGACTTTAACCTCTTAAGCCCCACCGACGTAAATGAACGTCTCTCAAAGAAAAGTTTACCTACGACAAATATAAACGTATATATCGCCCCGGACGTATGTATACGTCTTTCCGAAGTACGACCTTTTGTGTGCACTGCTATCCATAAAATTATTCTGAAGGTTTGGGAATGCAATAATTTTCTTCAGATATTTGCTACTTTATTCCTTCCTCCCCCAATACATACATATTCTTCCCTACATGGAAAACGGTTGGTATTGGGAAGCGAATCGCGTAACTTTTAATCGGATTTTAAGGGATTCATTATAAATCGTACAAATAATCAAGATAAGTGTTAATTTTTTTGTTTTTAATTATATGTATGCAAAGCCCATAGAGGGTCACTGGTAATTAATAAACTTGTTCTTAACTTAGTACTGATAAATTAACTATAAAATGCATTATGTAGCACTGATACATGCATAAGTGTAATATATCCTTGTAAATGTGTATTTTATTATGTCAGAAAATATTTTATTTATTTACATTCAGTAAATTAGTAATTTGTCTAAATCTTTTGTTTTCGACTGTTCAATATGCTCGCTCCCCCTCGTAGATTTGTCACGCCCTCCAAGGGAGGTGCACCCCACAGTGAAGAAACACTGATATAACCTCAAAATTCATCCTAATATATGTAATAGAAATGAATCATTACTTTTTCATTTTAATGCTATCATAATAATGTTAATAGGAAGTCGCTTTCCAAATGTTACCAAATATGTTACGTTTGTGTTTCAAAGATGGATTCAACAGTGTCCTTTCTTTAATAATAACCAAAGAAATATATGTGCGTGCCTGAAATAGAATATTCTTCCTTTCTCGTTTAATTTCCGTGAAAGACATCGCTGCCACCTACTCATCTGAAATTACCTCCTTTCTCTCAATGCCTCCCACTCTTTGTCTGCCAAATGTTTGTATGGCGGAGTCTTTCTCGTCGGTAGATTTGCGTGATGTATGCTTTCCTAATTTTAATTCGTCGTTGACTTTTGAATGGGCTTCTCCATATTCTTAATTACCTTCATAATATTAAAACCCAGTTTCGTCACCAGGCACGATTCCTTCCGCTATAATTTTCGGCGTACTCTTAAAATATTAACCCAGTTTGATGTGGCGCTTTTACGTTAAAGCTATTATGAAAGGCAAGCTAAAGATATTTGATTAAAGAATTCAGTAAAGATAAATTATTTCAATATTTAATCGATATTCGGCCTTATTATCAATGTGGAACCTAATTTATATTTGTCTGGAATGAACTCGTATAAACTCACAAGTTATTAATAAAAGCACATTTTAAACTAGCCTTCCAATAATAATTATTTTCCCCTCTTGTGTGAAGTTTAACTAAAAGCAGCCCATCCGATAATATTTGAACATATTTACCTAAGTATGAAATTTGATCTTATTTCTCAAGTAGAACAACAAATACATTTAGTATCAGTTTTCAATTTAATGGAGAACGCATGATTATATTTTTCACGTGACTATCATATCGCCCATCCGGTATAGAGGTTAATGACGTTGCCTGATGTGCCATAGGGCCTAGGTTCGAATCCCGAAGAAGGTATATATGTTTAAAAATGTATAGTACTTTTGCGGTACGCGCAGATTCTCTAGAAAGCCATCGCAGTTTATGTCCTTTCGTGAGGTTGGGGGAAGGGAAAGAAAGGTGGGAGGCCTCTGACCACCTCCAGGGTGGTGTACTTCCTCAAAAATGGGGAGAGGGGACGAACCAAATCGTACTGTCACCAGCTTGTATGGTGCTACGGGTAACGACAAGCATACAACTAGACCTTTGCCAGGATGAATTCCATGTCCTTGATCTGTCATTTATAGGTGGCATAAGTAAGAACAGAATGACTAAAATCTCGTAAATATGATGGTGTATTTTTTTATGGGAAAAAAGTTTTAACTTGTCCATTTAACTCTTAAGTATTTTCTTAGAAGTACTACTTCATTTAGCACGCTTGACTTGGGGAGTGAGCTGGTGAATGCTTGACGAGAAAGTTACGAAAAGTGTGATCGAGTGAGGCGAACGGAAGTTGAGAGGGAGATATAAGTTAGTGAAGATATAAGTTTCAGTTAGTAGTTCGTTTGCCAGTTTGCTAGCTTTACGCAAACGGTGATTTCTTGATTCTTTCGTAATTTCATTTCGTTCTTGAACAATTTTATAAGTTATTATTTTGTTCAATACATTAGAATATTCTACTTTTAAAGTGAATAAAATTGTAAATTCATTTTAAAGTCCATATTTTGTGAATTAGTTACTTCAAACATGGACATTTTATTGCGATATATCCGTGAAATCGATATTGGTCAATCATCAATCGGTGATATATGTGCTGCTCACTGTGTTTTGGACGATGGAACAGACATCATAATGGTAGTTGTTTACATTTCGCCTAATAACACAGTTAATATCATAAAGTTTTTGTAAAAAAGACTTATCATTTACGGTCGAGTAGGCTCTGAAGATTTAGGAGAAAACTATCATACGTTGCCACTAATTTTAGCAAGATATTTCAATGTTAATTTCACGTCCAAAGATGAACAACTCTTGGTAAACTTTCTACAAGATAAATTAGAACTAAAACTAAATAAAGTAAATAATAACCGAAATGAGCCTTCCACAAGACATGGAACAACATTTGATGCAGTTTTCTCTAGATATCTTTCTAATTTTTTTTCGAAAACATGTGTCTTATTTCTCATTGTTTCCTATTGTCTCGATCTGACAATAAACCACAGTAATTACTGATGTATCCGATAATGAAAATAATGAATAAAAATAAAATCTATTTAAAAATATTAATTTATCCATGAAAACTAATAATAAATTTATATATTTGTAGAAAATATATGTATATGAATATACATGTATATATTATATATATATAAATTTCAATTTCATTGATATCAATGATATTATTAAAGTAATTTTAGAAAACCACAGTAATTATAATCTTACTATTAATTTTAACAAATTTATAAAACTCTCATAGATTTAGTCTTAAGAAAATTATATTATTTTTAATGGTTCATTATATAAACAAAATAAAGAGTTGCCACAAGGAGGCCCTGCTAGCAATAGTTTGGCTAATTTATATTTACACTTTCATGAATATAATTATATTATTAATAATGACTATTACATTTTCAGATATATTGATTATTTGATTATTTTTGGTAAAAATAATTTTAATCCCAATATTAGATTTTATCCGGATTATTTAAACTTAGTTAAAATTAATCATAATCCAATTAAATCTTATTACTTAGATGTAGCATTGTATATTAAAGATTTTAAATTACATAGTAATATTTATGATGAAAGATGTCTTTAATTTTAACATTCTTAAAGTGCTTTACTGGAACTCAAATTTATCTATATCTATAAATATTATTTTTAACTATATTTATCGTAATAATGTATTAGTTAGCAATAAAGCTAATATATATATATAATTTTAATAACTTTATTAAACAATATATTGAACATGGATATCCTGCTTTCTTTGCTTTTTTATTCTTCTGAGAATATTTCTAATAGTTTTCAGTGATAATACAATATGTATTACTAACTATTATTGACATTGTTTTATTATTAGTTTATTAATATTTTTAATTAATTATACAATTCAATAGAGATGGCGCCACATGTTTAATAAATTAATAATATTATTTAAATATTTCTTGTAATCATTTATTTTCTGCAAATATTTATATCAATATATATTTAAGGTTTTTTTTAAACGTACATATATATAGACTTTATATTATTCTATCATAACTTTTTAACTGTATACGGTACTTATATTCCTTTGTTGTATTTGGCGGGAAACATAACTAGTTGATATACCCACGAAGAAAGTCTTACTATTTACCTTATTGCATCGACTTTAAATCTATGCTGTGAAGACTAGTATGCTATAATTTTATCGTTATATTTTAATAGTATAGTGATTTTATTTGTAATATTTAAATTTCTCCTAATATTATTCTTTTCTTTCCCCTTGGCACATTGTATAGACTAATTACAGGTGAAGGTTGGCTAGCCATAAAACATGTTTTAACCTGCAATCTTGGTTCATAAGGCCAGGAGTTCGTTATTGTACTACTGTGCCTATTATTGTCTATCTTGAATAGTTATACTTGGGTTCTATAACTATCTGTGTATGTATATATTTTTGGATTGTATATATATAAATGGAGCTAAAGAAGTTTTACTTCAGTCGTGTGGTCTAAAGCACACTCGTTTTTATAATTACTTGATTTTTTGTTCTGGTTTGTTCTGTTTTTTTTTTGTTAAAAATTTCAATTTTTTTTTTAAAGTAACATAAAGAAATTGTTACTATATATTTAGAAAAATAATTTGCACTTTTAATAAAATGTACTCATGACATTACGAAAATTCATATGCCAAGAGATGTCTTCAGGAGCTTGAGGTGTTGAATGAATGTTTCTTTTTAAATTCCAATTATACTTTCGCCTTTTTAAATTTCTTTTAAAAAATGAGTGTTTACGAAATCTATGGTAAAAAGGGAGGTGAATGTTCCATATATGGTGGGACTTTTGTAAGCCGATACATTTGAAGCCGTCAAAATCGAACGAAATTTTAAATTCGGGTAGGTATTATCAGAAATTAGATAATTTAAAAGCAGTACTTTAAGAAAAACAGGCCAGTGATATTTAATAGGAAGAAAAATCAGGCTTCATGATAATGCCCCATCACATGCTAATTTGGGGACTCGCCAGTAACTCAGAGCTAAGCTTGGAAATTTATTGCATCTACCATACTCCTCGGTCCTAAAACCTTTGATTATCAATTGTTTCTGTTTTTACAAAAAAATGTTCTGGGAAAAATATTAATAAATGAAGATGATATCAGACAAGCACTAGTTCAATTTTTCTCCACTAGGAATAGTGCATTTTTTAAAATAGGGAATATTGCCATCGCGCTTACAAGGAGTCCTAAATAATGATGGAAATTATATTATTCAGTATTTATTCAAGGTATGAACAATTTATTACTTTATTTTATTCTAAAACTGGACAGACCTTTGCAGTTGACTTTGTATATAATTTTCAAAAGAATAACTAATTAAACAGTATGGCACACTACGAGTCAAGAATCTAAAAAAAAAAGTAAAAGAAAACGACCAAGTACATTAAATTTTAAATTTAATGTATCAGAATTTTACACCCTTTGGGAAAATATATTTGAAGTTAGCGAAACATTCGCCATATTTTATGATAACATTTCCATATTGTCCATATCTTTCATAGAATTTATTTCATCATTGCCTTTTATAATGAATAAGCAAGGGTCGTTATCCAAACATCCATACGAAATTTTAACAAAGGGATTCAGCTACGAGAAAGCGTTCAACAATACCGTCTGATTCAGATTCGGAAGAATATATCTTGCTTGATGACTGAATTGCATTTTATATGGTTTCTTTCTCAACAGTCAGTCCTTGTTTCCTTTGTAACATATACCAGGGCATTGATTTAAATACCCAAGCTGAATGCCATAATGGAGAGGTCTTATAATATCCCCAGGAAATTACGCCACTCTCTAGTGGTCATTTACCATAATGAACTGCAGGTTCATAATGAATTCTTGTACAGCACGCAATGTAACAAGCATTTAAGTATTTATAAATTGTCTATTCAAATAGTTGTGTAGAGTTGATTGCATGGAATAAGGAGAATGGTTGAATATAGTACTCTTTATATGAATGCTTTAAATCGGGAAGTGTTTTGTAAATTATTCGTTGTATTTAATTATAAATCCCAATGTTTTTAATTGACAGTTTCAAATTTGATTAGTTATCGAGTTCGTTTTATTATATATGGGAGAAAAGCAAAAAGAATTACTCACTTTCTCATCACGAGGTCTCTCGAACTATTAAACATACATACTTGAAATTCGATAGGCATTTTCTTTTGTTGAGTAGAGGTCCGTTAAGAATAGGAAAGGGGCTACAGAGAGAGAGACAGACGGAGACACGTTCAGAGACGGAGACAGAGATTATAGATTTTAAGAAATCCCGATTCTCTGAGCCATTAGAACTCCTACAAACTTAAAACTTGGCAGATGTGTCCTTTTTGTTGAGTGAATATCCACTAAGCTCATACGAAATTTGATTCAAGAAGGAGGTTGAAGATTATAGGCAAAAATTCCTGTTTTTGAGCTGAGGTATTAGACCTACAGACCTTCAGTTTGACTAGCATGTTTTTTTTATTAAACAGACATCCACTAAGTAAGAATTTTACGAAAATAGACTCAAATGGATATTTACGAGGTGTAACAGACGATTATACTATTGTTTTAACTATTTATGTCCTGCCCTTTTTAATTTACCGAGTGAGAGCTATAAGAATGTTTTCACTATAAACGAACGCTTAATGGTAAAACTTAGATATTAATAACTTATAAATTAAAAACAGTATATATTCATATAGCATTATGAAATACCCAGCAAAGCGGGGGAGTTACAATTAGTATATCTTCAGAGCAGAAAAGGTTAAACATATTTACATTACGAAATGCAACGATATGCACGTAATTGTAACGTGGGATTGATTACATAAGCGTTTCACAGACTGTGGCATATTGCCCCCAGATAGGCGTTATAACAATAGGAGAAGGGCACGAGCATTTTAAAAAATCGAAAACGAAAGATATTAAAAAAGTATTAATTTATTGCAAGTAAACAAACAAAATATATTCTCTGACATAATAAATTTAAAAAAACATTTTGGCTGGTATAGTACACATATGAATGCATCAATACTGCACAATGCATTTTATAATTAATTTAGCGATAATAAATTAAAGGGGCGCAGTACAATACAATTGTCAAAAAACAGTCAAAAAATGAAATCTAATTTTTTTATCCTAAAACCGCGCAATACTTGAAAGATCTAAACTTTAAAAAAAAACACAGTATTATATGATAGCTTTTACTTTCGTATTTATTCACAAGCCTGTGGCAAATCAAAACTTTAAGCCTACTTACCTCAGAAAGATAAAATAACTAGTTTGTCTTCATTTAAAATGCTAAGGCTTTTTTGTTTCTATTGTGTCTAATGCTTTGAATTTTTTTACGTATTGCTAATAGTACATATAACAAAAGATGGTATGCATTTTTGAATCAAAGCGATACTTACTTTAAAAAAATATTTGAACTCTTAATTTATACATTTTTTGAGGAATTTTCAACAAGCTTCATAAAAAGAATTATTGTACGAATTCCAATGATGTTTTTGCAAAATCCATACCTACTTTTGTTAAACACAGTTTGATGTACTTATAAATCAAATTTTAAGCGAGTACAAAATTTTTTGTAAAAGTAGTATTTAAAAATCACTTCACAAATTTTTAGTTTTTTCCTTAAAAAATGAAATGGCTAGCTTTTTTTTATGAAATTTTGAGCACAAAATCTGTTTTCCATAGTATGCACACATAGGAGGCAACCAAAAAGATTTTGAAAATGTTTAATTAAAAAAAAATTGAGTTAATCGTACCATGTCCCCTTAAGAACAAGTTTAAAAATCAGACGTGACCCTACGGCTTGTAATGTATAAAATTGTATGCAAAACATAACTTATCTTGATAATGTTGTATGGTTTATAATTAATCCCTTAACTGCCGATTAAAATGTACGTGATTAGCTCCCCAATGCCACCGTTTTGCACATGTATGTAGTGTATTGGGGAGGGAGAAGAGGTATAAATACAGCAAATTCTTCTCTGATGGTGGAAATCCAGCAGTTCTTAAACGTCACCACTATCTTTTTCAATTCCTAATATTAGCTTACACTCTCTATTAATTAATTTATTTATCTTGGTGGAATTTTCAATCGTTAATAAAACACATTTTAAAGCGCTCGATTGTGCTGAAATTTTATTTACGTGATTATTTAGGATTACAATACAATTATTTAATTATTATTAATAAAAGTTAACTGATTAAAACTAATTATTCAAAGGAATTAAAAATACAGCAACGTTGGCATCATGTTCGACGACTTAGCGACCCTTTTGGCGACTTGTGTCAAAATTTGAAAATATTTTTTTTCACGTTTCAAAGCATTCGATTTAGCTGAAATTTTATAAACACAATTGTTTTGGATGACAATGCGATACTTTAAGGATAATTAACAAACATTAATTACCACTTAATGTTGTTCTTCTGTCATATGTATATACATATTTATATTAATTGTAATTATTTAATAAAATATAGCTGAAATAAAATATTTCTTTGTTGATCTAAGTAGGAATTGACTTAATTTTTTTTTATGTTACTTGTTCTAAAAATTTATTTGCCTGGCATGATCGGCAAATTCTTCCATCACTTCCCCAATTTTACCAGTTTTTTTTCCTGAAGAAAAAGATGAACCGACGAGATTTGAAAATTTGTGTAACTCCGGATTCATGCAAGTCGGAAATATCACTGCATAAGTGATACTAAATATCAAAAAAATTATTTTTTATACGCTTTTGCAAAATCAGGGTTCCTAACCTACGTTTTCTCGTAATAGACCGCAAATAATCGAATCATGACCGCAGAATTCGGGGAAATAGAAAATGCAAGTAATATAAAAAAAATGAGGTCAGTTCCTAGTTAGGTTAAAAAAGAAAGTTTTTACTTTAGTTACTTTTTATTAAATAATTACAATTAATATAAACATGTATATACATATGACAGAATCACAATATTAAGTGGCCAAAATAAAAAGTGATTTCCCTTTCTATATAGGGTGTTGAACTATTATTTTTCTGTGTTACTATTTATTTATTCATTCATAAATCACATTCTCTCTCAGAAATTAGGCAATCCCATGTGGGATTCGAACCCACGATCTTTGTACTATAGGTCCAACGTGCTATCCATTGCGCTACAGGGAAACAACGAGCAGCTTTCTTTTTCATGGTGTTAAACTATTATTTTTGTTTGTTACTATTTATTCATTACTTAAACTAAATTAAAGGATTATAATATTTGAAAAAGACTGTATTAACTTCAAGGGTCATCCGTAACAGGTTTAAAAATAGTATTTGAACTTGAGTGGATGAAAAAAAAAGTATTTTATTAACGATTGAAAATTTGAACCAGATATTTATATGTATGAATCTATATATATCAAGTATTGGAGTAACTTTTAGAACGACAGGAGAAATGCAACCTGCAGCCATTTATCATATTATATTTTATCTTTAATGTTTAGCAAAGCAGTCTGTACTCCAAGCCATGACAAAACGAGTCATATTTTCAACTTTGATCAGGAGCCTGTGCGTCGATCGTTCACGTAGCTCTTCGTAATTTCGCCGGAGTTGAAGTCAACGTCCTTATGCGGGAGGCGGGATGAGTTGTTATGGTAGGCTTTACTCCAACTGACATTTGAAGGGTTTGGGGATTCATCATATGTATATATAGAGAGAGAGCGCGTGTGTGAAATAATAGTATGAATTGAATAAAAAGATATCTTTCTCAGTAAATAAAAATCTTCTATAATCTATATAGAAGTAGTGTATGTAAAAGTAATCCGTATTGAATCTTTTAACGCATTTCCCTTTGAAAGATAATCTCATGCTGTGTTAGAAGATAAATTCTTCTCCGACAAGTTATCTTTAATGGAAGAAAATGGACGAGCACAGTCAGCCCATTGCCCGACATCGCTTCAACCATATACAAATCGCATTTCCGCAGCGGATGTCTTCAATCTGACCATCAAATGTACAAATCCTCCCGGAAGAACTTTCAGAATCGGATCTTTTCTATGGACCACATTGAAGTAAAATCTAAATCTCATTCTGCCCACCAGAGGGGGTGCCTCCTTCGTTTTTACTTAAACAGCGGGAAGAGTCTCGGCTTCGAAAGCAGACGATAAAAACCCAATTTCCTCTTGCACTTACCTTTTAAACTGTTCCAACATTCGCTTAACCTCTTCCCAACATGAAAAAAAAAGAAAAAAAGTAAAATCGTTTCAGAGGGGAGGAGAAAGGGGTTGACAAATGCGATATAGAGAATTTAGGAGTTTCTACCCCCGCTGAGGTGAATTGATAGAATTTTTTCCTCTTTTGTATACTTCTCTTGGTGTGCAGGGAAGATGGAATCTGGAAGTGACGCAACAAAAGTAAGGATGGGGCCTTTGTCTGCTTCTGGGGCAGATATGGGATCTGGCTTTCGTGCTGCGACTTAAAAAGAAACCGCTTGGGTTTGGTTTGTATAGCTTGTCTGTAGGAAGAAAGGGGTAAGAAAAGAGATAAAAAAAATCAATTTAATGGAAACCATTTTATTTAATGATGCAACTTTGAAATGAAAGTTTGATAATGGGAAAACATATTGCTTCTTTCAAACGATTCTTTTCGATGGGGGAAAAATACATGTTTTTGGAATACTCGTGTCACTACAATTCTAGAAAGTCTAGAATTATTTCATAAAAAGAAATTATGGATATGAATATAAAGTGTTGGTTATGCAGTTATTAAAAATTAAAAATAATACGATATTATTTTTTTTAAACATTATAAAAAGTATTTGTTTTCTACATCATATGTCAAAGTAAAAGCCAATGAGTCATTTAAAAATTGCGATACAGAATTAACTAATACTGGGTTATATAATTTGTGTGTTCATAAATATTTGTTATGATGAAAACATACCTTTTTTGGAAAATGTGGGAAGAAAATCAATTTTTTTTGTAATATTTGTATGCAAAATAAGGGCACAATGACGTATAAATACTCATAGATTTTATGTTTTTGAAATATTCTGCAATTTAAAAATTTATTCCATCAAAATTATTTAAAATTACAAGTTACAATTTAAGTCATTGGATACAAGCCGGATCACTGTGCAAGATCTAAACTTTACGTTCCTTCTCTCTGCCAATTGTTCTTTTTTGCTTTTATTACGGATGAAATGTTGTATATTATCAAATAATCATAGATTTTTATTTTACCCATATATTTAAAATGTTGTATCTACTTTTTAATTTAATTTCTGTAGAAGAGAAGTTTGTTGCGCATTTACAAACTTATTACACACTTGTAAATCTTTAATTATTTAGTTTCACTTTTTTGGCGATTTCCAACAAGAACAAATAACTAAATTGCCCATTCTTTTGTACACGGAAAGCAACCATTAGATGGAAAGGAAATCGAACTAAAGAAGCAATTGTCATCAGCTGCAAGCCTACATTATCTAGAAGGAGTCATTTATGACACAACATCGATTCATACCTTTTTTTAACTAATTGTCTGTCAAAACTGCTACAGAAAAAAGCATTTTTTTTCAGCAATTCATTATTGATGGTCAGTTTCATTTAAAGAGAAATACACAGTGCATAATTTAAGCATTAAATTTCAGTGCTCTAGAAGTAATATAAAAAATAATGGATACATTTCCGTGCTGCAAAAGTAATTTCAAAGAAACATTTGTAAGTCTTGATGTTTCAGAAATAATTCAAAGAAACATTTGTAAATTTTGATGTTTCAGAAATAAT